>VZTO01015402.1:0-38164 GCA_013400615.1 Syrrhaptes paradoxus
GGGGGTGGAACTAAATGATCTTTGTGATATCTTCTGACCCAAACCATTCTATGATTCTAATTAATCTCCTGTAACTTGATGCTAGATATCTCAAGATTTCAATTTTTGTAGCTTAATTTTACAACCATATTCTCAAAGCAAATATGAATGTTTTATAAATATGGTATTTTATATTCTTAAAGCATGGATCTGTCAGGCAAAGTTAAATGTAATTAAAAAAGAGAGCATCTTAATGTAATTAAAAATGAGGGTGATCCTCTTATTAATTAGTCTAATAGTCTTCAGTTTTTAAGGAATACTTTTATATTCTTTCTGAGCACAATTTTTTAATGGAGAGTAAGGAACTAGTCATTGGCATATTGCTTTACTTAAGGTAGGAGGAAATTACATTACAGATCTGTGAGTCAAATCTTTCACTTAACAAATACAGAGTTCTACTGTTCCTTCCTGACTTCTTGAAATGTACATCACATAAAAGCAATCTTCCAGCCTAAACAAACCAAGGCTTTTATTTGTTATCATAGAGGAGAGACTGAGGCAGTACTGAGGGAATATGTATATTTCCATTTGTAGATGAAAACTAGTGTAATTTAAATGTTTCCTAATAGATAAACAGCAATAGAGGGATACTTATTAATGAAGGGTATCTTTCTTTTTTTAATAGACGTTCAGGATGGATTCTACAAACCAAGACTTTACAAGGATTAACTTGGCTTTGCAAGTTCATGTTACCGATGGTTCTCATAACATCACAGGCTTTGTAGCTTCATCTGTTGTGCATTGAAAATCTTGTTTATGAGTGAAAGAGAACTTGCCATATCTAGGACCAAGAATTGACTTTCAGCCCAATTAATATTTTAACAGCCTAACGGTCCAAGTTACCTCCTAGAGAAAAATCTCTCTTTTATAATGCAGCTAAAACCCTCCTAGTATCTACCATTTTCTTTTGTGTTATGGTCACCTTCCAAATGTTCCTCTGGATCCTCTGCCCCTCTCAAGGAGAATGCAGGAGGGGCTTACATCATATGGTACATCTTCCCTCAGAATAATGTTCCTGGTGGGGTTTTTCTTCTCTTTACCAGGAGGAGCATGATGTTGCTACTTTCTTCCTCCCCTGCCTTGTAACGTGGTTGTGTTTATTTTTATATGTTTTCCTAACACAATCTTCTTCCTTCTCATTGGCTCCCAGTTCCAGTCCAAGAGTTGGCCTTCCCAGCCCCAGCTGACAGAAGTGGCTATAAATTCATATCAAACTGACTGCCTCAGTTTGTCAGACTGCTACCGTATGTATTGACTGAGCTTAAGATAAAACACATGATGCCATAGTCACTTGACCACTAGACAACTGTTAAAGCAAGCTAAAATCATCTCAGGCTGAGACAAGCCCAGACATATTCTGAGACCCTGCACTGTCAGGTCAATACAAAGCATGAGGTCTTTTATTAATGGAAGAAAAACCCCACACATTTACTGGGTTACGTTTGTTTCTTCGTTTTTGTAGCTCTTTGTGTTTTCTTGACTTTCACTTCCCAGCAGACATTAGGAGTATAACACAGCCTTACTATGACCTAGGTTTCAAAGACCTTAAATGCACAAATGGTTGTATGTACTAACCTACTACTGTTCCAAATTTTAAATAATTTTTGAAGCAATTTTTTAACTAAGTGTCCTGTATCCTCAGTTGTATTAATACTGAATGTTTGTGTAAGGTGTTGTTTTACAATAAGGATTTTACCTGCTAGTTTTTTAGTGGACCAGAAGTGCCAAACATTGCACAAAATTTATTTTTATCAAATACAGATGACTAAACATAAACTTACTAAGTACCTCAGGAAAAAAGTTTTGATTTTCTTCAGTATGTTCTATTTTTTTTGACACATGCGATGCATAAAAGTGATTAAAAATTTATTTGTCGAGAGGACTCTGAAAATTTTTGTGTTCCATCTATACAGAAATCTATGTCTGTGCTTGTCTTCTGCGTTTGCTTAAGAATCAGTGAAAGCACACAGGTTCTGTCCACCTCACCCTAAAATCAGATGAATCATACTATAAGAGTGGCGGTGCTTCTCAGTTGTCAGTAAAGGGAGCATAAAATAACCAGGTCACACGTAAATGTGTATATATTAATGTAATGTATAAAGCTAACTAAAGGGTGAGTACAATTTCACCCTGTTTATGGACTAAGATGGACAGAAATGTTAATTATAAGATGAATTTAAGAGGAATTTGCTCCTCAGGAAAAAAAATTTACTTATTAACATCATTTGTTTGATGTCCACAGCTTAAATAATCCTTTATTTTCTTTTGTATAGTACCAAATCTTTGGCACCATTACAATATTCTTTAGTATCTAAATCTGCAGTTCGCTCTGTGTTGTCCTTTCAGCGTTGCACCTCTTGCAGGTCCAATAAAAAGGTGTAAAAAAGTCTCTTCCTGTCTTTTGCATCAAATCCTTCCAGTATAGCCAGGTGAGAAATTCTAACTCAAATTTTAGAAAAAGGTTTCAGTGAAGTAGGCCCAAAATTGTAGAATCTGAGAAGCAAGAAATGTATCTGATTCTAAGTTTGCAAAATACCATGCAAATTTACATGAGTGAATTCACTACTTGTAGCTTATATGTTTCTTTAACCAAGCAGTATAGCATTTGACGTTAAAGAAGGGTTTTTCACATGGGGAACAGTGGGTATGCACAAGACCTGATCACTGATTTAGCCAGTAGTTGTGGGTACTGTCAGCTTGTGACACTGAATTATCATCTGCAAATACATTGTCATTTGTGGACTATTGATTTGACTCTTTTGTTTCTTTTTAACAACTGAAAACTAATATGAACCGTGAATTTTACAGTTACTCGAAGTGTACTTCAGATTCAGAAAAGAAATAGGCTAGTAATTAGGATGACCTTGTCTTTATTTTGACAACCAAAAAACCTCACTAAATCACTATATTTCAAAAAATTAAACAAATTCAGACTCTTGAAGTTGTAAGATAAATCTGCCAGACATCCTTGACTCACTGTTGATCTCTGCTGTGATGAGAGTATCATGCATTCAGAACTAAACCGCTCTCTGCAGATGCCACTGTTACCAACACTGGGAGAATTTTAAATCAATGTTATTATGTGAGAATAATGCAGCTTTCTCAGAAAACATCCAAAATCTCTATTGCCTATGATTACAAAGTAATCATATTGTGCATGGCCACAACAGCAATGCTAGCAAAAGTCGGTGCATCAAAGCTGCTGTTCAAATGAGCTATAATTCTTTACAGTCATTTTGTTCCCATGGCTTTTAATACTTTGTTTAAAAGTAGCACAGATATTGTAAGTGGTCTGTGAGTTCTTGAAACTTAATACACAGTGTGTCATAAAGACAGAAGAAAATATGCATAAAAAAATTTGTAGCCACTGCTGCATAAAAATTCATAATTCAAATTTGTTCTTTGAGGCCTGAGCCTTTTTTAATGTAATGAAGGCTACGTACAGGAGATATATCATCTCCATTATTATTGGTCCTTCTGCAGTGCTCTCTGACTTCCATCTATTCATGTTGTCTTCTATTGTATATGAATATACCTAGGTTTAACACTGAGTTGCTCTTCTTTAACATAGTGATTTCTCAGAGCAATCTTATATTTTGTCCAGGGTTTTTCAGGTTAATTAAGCAGTGTGGTATTCCTTCTGTGCTGGTGAATATCAAGGTACCTAGAACAGAAAATATATTTATTAGCCTTCATTTATAATTATCTGTAATTTCTTAAATTTATTTAGAAGTTCAACAGCATGATTTTCTTCACAGGTATGGATAAAGAGTACAGAAGTATCACAGACATTCTCATAATTTAACAGGATTCTGGAGTGGTAGTGGGCAAGTTTTCTTTCAGTTGTTGAGCCTAAGTTCAAGCAGTTCCAAATTTCCTAGTAATCCCCACTGCTACATGGTTTCTTTATACTAGCAGAGTTAATTATCTCATCATGAATGACTTTTCATACATAACAGTTGAACAAGGAATGCATTATTCTTTTTTTTTCTTTGAGAAAACTGTGACCTTTTGCTTTTTAAAATAAATACAGCAGAATCTAATGGAAAATTTATATTGTTATATCCAACAAGGAGCCTGGACTTGGAAAAGATCAAAATTAGTTTAAAATATTTACCAGTATTGATTTGGAGAATTATTTTTAAGGGTCTTCTTAATCCATAGTGTTTCTGTACCTCTGTCTTGTGTCTGGTCTGATCCATGCATGCATGACTGCGCTACGTGTTGTGTTTCCTGAATTTACATTGACATATTTGCCAGCTCTGTATCAAAGGGGAACAAAAAAAGAAACTAAACCAAATGGAAACATCTTTCTATTCTAAACACAAAACAAACAAGTAACATTTCTTTTGTGAAAATCAATATATGCAACTGTTTAAACATATTAATGGATAGACTAAAACTTTGTAAGACAATGGCAATGTGTGTTTGAAGCAGTCACATTGTTGCCAGGTTTTAGTCTTGGTGACAGATATTCACTGGTTTGAGAACTCTTCACTTACCTAAGTGTTGATACACCAGTGTCTTGCCAGAGAGAGATGGTCTCTTGGATAATGTTTTGGGTGAACAGTAATGAAATACAGAACTATCAAAAGCAGTTAATCCCAAGGAGAAGGCTAGAACTGAATCATGCTTCATAATTTGTTAGTTTATTTTTAAAAATTATTTATAAAGTAAGAACTATGTGTGTGGTCAGGAATGGGACCTGCTCAGGAATACAAACCAGAAAGAAACTATGTTGGTCTGAGGTATATATGTGGTGTCCTATTTCTTGTTTCTTTTTTTTTTTTTTGTAAGTGATTTTGAAAGACTGCATGTTAAAATAATTATTTTATGTACGTAAATTCAGTGTGGTAGTGAAGTTAACTAAGCTGAAATGTTAAATCTTCATGGCCAGTAGGCTGCACTTTACACCCATTTAGGCTAATATTGGTTGTAGAGTCAGATTTGGAACCTGGTGGGTGGACCTTACCTGTCATCTTATGTTTTCTTTGATCCTTCTCCCTATTTTTATATGCCCTGGTGGCACACATAAAAAGTGGTAGAACTGGTTCTCTATCTCAGGTATATTACTGCAGGGATTCCTGATATTTAAATTTCCGTTAATGTTTGTCAAAGAAGAGCAGCTGAAGAAAGCAGTTTGTTGAAAAAAGTATGAATATCTTATCTCTAAAAACTGGATAATGCTGAAGAAAGAGAAATGTAAGGGATTGACTCACATGGGGTTTGGAAAAAAAATACTGGAAAAGCACATCATTACAGCCCTCCCTTATATCAATGAAACTTCCTATTTTCAAGCCAAGAATGCTGAAAACTAGTCTTCAGTATTACTTCTCTCAGAATATAAGCACTCTATGTTTCCAATATGACACATTCCTCAAAAGCAAGGCGGTTGTATTGTAGTTTATGTGGACTGAAGGTGATGCTTACTTAGACCAGATGATGCTCATCTAGAGTCACTTCAGAATACCAGCAAAATTTTCACAAGAAAGAAAAGGTTGCTCTTCCGGCCAGACACAGGCAGAAAAAACCTTTTCTCCTTAAAGCAAGATTTGACTGATCAAATGGCAAGAAGAACAACAGTATTCTTGACAGATTCTGAAACTGGGACATAGTCAGAATCCGCTGTCACCTAGAGTTGCGGATGTCATCTCAACTCCATTTTCTGCTTGCTTCTTCCAAATCCCACAGCCTCTGTGAGCTCTGCTGAAAGTGGAACATCTTTTTCAGTGCCAGGTGCTAGGCTGTTGTCAGTTATGCTGCTAGATGTTTGCCATTCTGGCCCATGTCACTGAGTGTAGCTCCATTAAAAAAAAAGAGAGGTTAGATTCTGATCACAGGGTTTGTTTCAGAAATGAGTATGTGAAAGGGGGTTGGTAGCTGTGAGAAACTGCGAAGGTCTGCTGTAGCTTAAGGGCTCACTGTTTACACAAATGGCTGACATGTGTGTCTAAATGTATATCTAGACAAAGAGAGAAAAAGAAACTCTCAGGATTTTATACAAGTTTTTATTTTAAAACTATTTTTGGGGTACATCCAGATTGTTATTGTGTATTTTTTTTTTTATTAGGAGGTTTCTCAGAGGCCTATGAAGCCTTTAAAGCAAATCAAAATGTTATTGAAAGCTCTGCTGACACAAGATGGGATAATGCCATAGGGATTTGTGTCACCTATACTCCAGGGAAGGAGGAGACTGTGCCTACCAGCAACAAAGCAGAAGCACCAGAGACTGGAAAGAATAATTTTCTAGCTGGGGCTTTTTAAGTCCTCCTTAGTCACTAACTTGGAGAGTGACTTCAGGCAAATAATTTCAAAAGCTATTAAAAAAAGAAAAAGGGAATATTCCAACATATCTAATCAGACACAGACATCAACATTTGCCCTGTTTGGAAAGGGACCTGTCAACAAACAGAAAACCAGAAGTTGGGAGACACTTACAAGAGTTCTACCTGAGTACACTACAGAACGGAGCTGTCCCAGTAAGGAATGTCTCGTGCTTTGTAAATTGCTGCAGCTGGTGTGCTCACGTCTGACTTAGGACAGTTGTCATAAAGTAATCAATAAATAGAGTTTTGAATAGTAAGTCTTTTATTATGGACACCACAGTTTTTCACCTATTTATTCAGGGGAATTGTGTTAGCTAAAAGACTAAAAAGTACTTCTTTTGAAAAAGATGTTGAGATGTTCCTGCTGAGATTATTTCTTTGTACCTCATAAAGGATTTTTAAGAATTGTCCAGGTGTCTTTCAACACACATAATAAGTATGATTATCCTTTTGATGTGGTCGTTGTGCCCCTTCTCCCTTTTGAAGACTATTCAGGGAACCAATTACTTGTATTGGAGACAATTGTGTGAACTGAACAGAAAAGACCCTTTCACAGAGTGGTCTTCTTTAAAATGTTAATATTTAGTTTGACTGGAGGGATATGATTTTTTTGTCATATGACTCACATGTTTCTGTTAGGTTATATGGCAAAAAGCTTGTCTGCACACACAGAAGGGGGCACAAAGAGAGACCAGCCAGTGGGGATACCTGGATTTTGGACTGGGAGAACACTCTGTCCAGACCCCTGCCAGGGCATCCCAGGAGAGCCTCAGCCTTGGATCAGGGTGACACCCAGTGAGACAAGTCTCCAGAGCACTAGAGGATCACTGCATAGGGGTATGAGACACATTATGGGGTGCAGGGGAAGAGCATTTTGGGATTGCACAAGATTTACAATGGGATGTTTAGGGAAGGAAAGAAGGAGATTAATCTAGGTGATCTGGGGAGGAGCAATCACAGGAAAACAGAAAGATAAGGGGATCGAAGGGGCCAGTTGCAGGTAAACAAGGTTGGTATGCTTGTCTGGCCATGCCCTGTGCCTGATGAGTGCAGTCTGCCCTATCTTCTTATCAAAGTCCATTTTCTAATCCTTTTCCTGGGTAAGGTCTCGATGTTATGCGTGGATGTGTCTGTGGTGGCAACAAGTGTGAGAGAAGTAGTGAAGAGCAAGCTGGACTAGCCAGCAAGGAGGTGCAATGGCAGGGGAGCCAGGCATGCCTCTCGGGGTGAGACCAAGGAGGAGCTGAGTACTGGGGACAAGGGGAGTACCAACCATCTCTCTCTGTGTGTGTGTGTTTGTACCTGTGAGTCTGCGTCAGCAGCTGGAGTGAGCCTGGGGCCTTGGGGGCTCAGATGTCCAGGTGCCAGCAACTGGGGAGGCTGAGGTCTAGTGGCGGCTACTGGGCAGACTGAGTGTCTGAACCCAGCTGCTGGATGGACGCACATTGTGCATATTTATATGTACCCCTTTGGTCAGTTTGGGCCAGCTGTCTTGGCTGTCTCCTCCCAGCTTCTTGTAGAAAAGAAGGTGGGAGGGCAGGGGCAGCATATGAGAAGCTAAGTCCTTGGCTTACTGTAAGCGTTACTTGGCAAGAACTAAAACATCAGTGTGTTATCAACATTGTTCTCAGCACAAATCCTAAAACATAGCCTCACACTAGCTACTATCAAGAAAATTAACTCTGTCCCAACCGAAACCAGCACAGAAGCTTCAGTTATCTTGAAGGAAGGCAGAAGACAAAAACCCACATAATCTTCTTAGAGTCGTTCTAATAGCACTGAAAAGACAGAAGATACCAGAGGGGATCACTGTTTGTATGGCTGTTATGAAAGGGAAGGTTTCAGTTTGTCGAACATTTATCCTAAGAGATGGTTGGATTTATAAATACTGCAGCTTACTTCTCACAGAAAAAAAAGGTGATAATCTTCTCAGCTGAAGATTAGCTGGAGCAACTACAAGGCTATTAACACAAAAATAAAAAAGGAGACTTAATAAGAATGCAAATGTGGTATAAACACAAACTCAGGATGTTGTGATCAAAGTCAACAGATGTGGAAAGAATATATTTTTCAGTTGCTATATGCTACTGCTTGAAGGCAATAAGCAAGAGGAACTGGAAATTCTCATTGATTGGAAGAAATTTTATATAACTGGTATTCCTAAAAGCTGATGAGTTGATTTGCATGATTAGAACATTAAAATCAGTGGTTTTTACCTACTTTAGGAGAATAAAATAGACAAAAGAACTAATAGGGTATACTGAAGAAACATCCCTGTGCTAACTACCATAGTCTAGAAGATGGAAAACTAGCATAAATTAAAAGAAAAATAGGTTATTGTCAGTAATACATTAATCATTAGAGGCGTATTAGAGGTCTCATGGAGCCCTCAGAAAATATCCTGTAGTTCTTTTAAACATTGCAGAGCACTGTTTCTGATGTGAAAGATTCTGCCACCAGTATGCTGTTTATTTTTGGTCGTCATTATACAAAATAAAGATGAAGAAATCACCTGAGCTGAATCAAGACTAGTCATTATGCTTACATAAGGTCTGGCAAAAAAATGAATGTTTTCCATTAATCAGAAATAATTGATGAATATTTACTAGAGACCAAAATTATTTGATCCCACAGTCAAGGCAAGACCCCTCTGCCTCACTGGCAAAGCGAAAGTTAGAAATAACATACTGTATACAAGACATGAAATAGTAAATAGATACAAAAACATACCTGTTAGACTTTTTGGAAAAAGAAGCTGAAAGGAGATAACAACATTGGGAAAAGATCCATGATGGCTGTGCTGACAAGTAATTTTTTAAGGATATGAACAAATATTCAAGCAGTATGAATACGTCACATTGCTAATTGGTGATTGTCACTGAATATTTCTCTCCTGCATTTTGAAAGAAGTGCAATAAAGGGCACAGACGTAATAAACTGACAGACGATTCTGAATTCACCAGGTCTGAATAGAATTCCAGAAGACATCATCTGACCAGTTGATGTGCATTCTTAGGAAATCTGGGAATAGTGGATAAATTCCAGAAGACTAAAAAAATGGCTATCTTGTGACATGACTAAATAAGAGACTTTATCCTTGAAAGAAAAATTAATGAAGAACTGCTTTTATAGTGAATTATTTAAAAATTAAGTAATGCATGTCACTATGAATTCATAGAAAGTAGGTCATGTCAAACAAACTTGATTTCATTCCTTAAGACTATACATTTGATTGCTAAAAGTAACTTCTTGGATGTAACATACTTTCGTTTTTACAAGGCATTTTACTGTGTCTCACATCACATCTTAATTACAAAATCGGCATTACACAATATTGACGAAGTATGCTTTTAGTGGACTAATGAACTGGCTAATGAATAGCCTATGGAGAAGTAGTTATCAACAAAAAAATCACCCCCCTGTGAGGGATTGTGCAAGGGTTAGGAATGGATCCAACACTATGGGACATTTTCATCACTCCTTGGAAACTGAAAATTTGTCAGTGTTAAATAATGACAGCTCAGAATTATACCGTATGACATAAATTTCTTGGTAAGATACATGCCATCAAACAAAATATATTTAAATGCAACCAAGCATGAAAGCTATAAATGCATAAGACACTTGTAGTTCAAACTGCATACAGTCAACACTTTCAAGCACCTACCTCTTTCTGTGATGTTATGCTCAACCTTCTGTCCCTTTGGGTCTTACACCCAAGTTATCAGATTCACAAGTTCCTCACTGGGAGGAGTGTGATGATGAAGTCTTCTGTCTCAGCCTAGGATCCACTTGGTGTTGTTTGTATGTGTTTGCTAAAACAGTCTGCACCTGACTCTTTCTCCACTGGTTTTCAAGTCAATGTTACCTTCAAATTTACAGTACTTGATGTAATTTATGTGTCTTAGATACTTGTTCTTTGCTCTCTCACCCCTAAAACTGGTTTTGCTTGGTTCTGAAGGCTGCATTACTTTGACAACCAGTATTCAATGACCATTGGTACTTATTGCCAAGTCCCTTTTGGTGTCTTCTGTTCCTGTACTTTCAAGGCTTCCACTCTCATCACACGTCCATGCTCCTCTATGCAGCATTTCACATTAGGGTCATAGGTGAGTCATTGAACATAGCATGAATACATGTTCTGACTATATATTAATTTCAAAATATATGTAACATAGGAGCTATTTGTATGACTGTGTGAAGCTCACCAAAAGCTAAAACAAAGTAGGTAGTAGTGACCTAGTCATTGGGCAATTTCTATTACATGGTAAAACAAATCTCCAGGCAGACCAAGAGCAGTCCAGACAAAGCTTGACCCATCCTGCTGTGTGTGTTATTAGCTTGATGCTAAGCCTGTGGTCTGTTATAAGCAATGGCAACTCTGTATTTGCTGGGCTACAAGTCTACAATATTGTGCTAGAAATTACAAGGGAAAATTACTTACAATTCAATATTAGGGATTATATTCAGTATGATTTCCATATTTCACATTAAGTTCTGTTTGACTGAGTCTAATAATGTTTATTTTTAAAGTAAATTATGTCATTTGTTTCTTCAATAGGAAGAGCAAGTTTAATGGAGAGGTTTTGCTTCTTGATAGACTAAGATATTGTTGTCTTTTGTATTGGAATGCTTTCTTCTGCAAAAAGCAAGCAAGCAAACAAACAAAAATGCTCTAAGATTTTTTTAACGCATTGTCTAATATTGCCATGGAAACATTAAAAACTCCTGTTAAGTTTAGTTCTGTGAAAATGGAAAAAAGCAATATTGTTACCTAATGACTTGTCCCGAGTCAGTATACCATGACTTTAAATCATCTAAAGAGAAAATTACCATAAGAGGTCTTACAGTCAGTTGTCTGTGATTTCATGGGTGTTACTGAAACAGAGATGTTCCAAACATCAACTTTTTTTGACACAGAGGCAACATATCATAATGATATGTTTTCTGGTTTGTGTCTGTGTGCAGTCGAGGTGTTGGGTTTGACCATTACCCCTCTAGCTCTTCATGGTGCGGCAGCCTCAGCTGTCACAGGTTTCATTCTGCAATGTCTTGGTAGATGAGCAATGGTTAAATACTATCAGGTTTGAGTAGTGGAAGAACAGTGTCTGAAAATGTGCCTTAATTCTGGATGTCATTCTCCCTTCTGGCGTCAGTTGCCTGAGTTTGACTTATCTCAAGCATTGCTGTGTGAAGAGGCAGTATGTCAATTATTGCTTTTAAATGGTATACCTGATATATTCCACCTCTAAAAGCTGATTTAGTACCAGCATCTTTTTGGAGGACCAGGGACAGATGCTTATCTTTTAAGTAGTAGCAAAACAAGCTTTCCAGCAGCAATTCTAGGAATGAAATGACCATTAAGGACTGTGCCTAAACATTACCCAACAAGGTCAAATGATAAAACTGGACAAATTTAAAAAAAGAAAAAAACATAGAATTAGCATGTTTTTTCTGTTCATCCATCCGTCTTAAGAACTCTTTTCATTTTATTATGCATTCATGTTCTATGCATGTAAATTTACACACTGCTTTATTCACCATGTAGAGGGTCAGTACAGGGAAAAACATAAGAATTCCATTTTCATGCAGTTTTTACTGAAGAATAAGGTTGTTAGGCTGAGATGCCATCCCTATAATTCCTTAAATGTCTCTGATTATTGTGTTAGGAGGTTTTAACTGTTTTATTTATCCTATACCCTTGTCATATGATAAATCACACCATGTCATATTGTCTTGTCATTCAGGAATTTCTTTCTGGGTGTATGTAAAAAATGCTCATTAGTCATTACTTTTCATTCTTCCTTTTTTCTGTCAGTGATCCTTTTTTTTTTCTGCAGCTTACATTCTTTTTCATTGCTAATATTCAGCAGAGATACTCAAGGACATAATTTCCTCTGTCTGTTGGGCGATTAAATGGCTGTATACATTTTCGTGTTCAGTAGCACCTCATTTTCCTGCACAACAACCAAGCTGTCAGTATAAACTTTTAAATATGACAGAACTCAGTGTAGCAATATTCTTTAATGATTGTTGACATCTAAGTAACAAAACTCCGTACTGTAGGCTGCTGCTTATCACTCAGAAGCGTTGGAAGTATTATAATAATCTTCATTTCACGTACTCTTGTTGACTCCACGCAGGGATTTGTGAAATCCAGCATAACTTCAGAAATCACCAGGTTCTGTCTTCTGCTGTCACTGGTGCAGTAGATCAGTTTAACTAAGGTAACTGGCTTTAACCAAATGACCACCTACTGCCACTTAGGAATAGAGGTGCAAACTTAGCACTATCAGTTCTTACGAGGTCATATCGGTGACTATTTGGCTCAGCTTTTCCAGCTTCCCCGACACAAACTGCGTCGTTTGATTTGCTTCATTATAAATGTAACAAGCACTCCTGAGGTAATCAGCTAATCAGTGCTGGTATCTGTGCTCATCAGGTCATAAAATTAATGAATGGATACATTTAGCTTCCTACCACTGTTGAGAGGATTGGCTATTTCTTTTTGGTGCCTCATTTAGCCAAACACTGAAGACAGAAGTTTTTATCAGATGTAGAAACTAAAATAGATACGTTGCTTCGTGTTTAAGAAGAGGGCTATAAATAATTAGTTTAGTCTTAAGCTTGGTAAAATAAATTCCAATTTCTGTAGTAAAAGAAAACATGTTTTCATTATTTTAAATAGCCTTTTCTTTTTACTTCCAGAAGATAAATGGGGTCATGCTGTCATGTTTTTTATATAGTTTCTCGAATAAGACAGACTTACTGTTCACTGCACAGCACTTTGTCCTTCTGACACTCATTTGCTGAAGCACCTACTTGTTTGCTGTTTCTCAGCCTTAGGAACGAGTGAAGACCTGGCAGTATTACTGGAAAGACCGGCAAAATGAGAAAGACTTTGGTGGCTGTTAAAGGTAGTGATACCCTGAGTTGAACATCCTGGCACCTTCTTGCAAAGCGCAGAATTCTCCCCCTCACACCCCTCCCTCAGAAGCCCAAGCAGCCCTTTTCAAGCAATCGTTCCATTCCAAATTTCTACTTATGTAAAGTCATTGTGTTCTAGCATGAATGGCTCTTTCCTACTGCTTCAAAAAAGTCAGGGCATTGAACTCCCTGTGGTAGGAATATTAAAAGGAGAAGGCATTAGATAAGTATGCTTCCAAGTTTTCAGACCCTCCCAGGCTGTATATTTTAAGCAATTGGATAGTACCATGGCCATATACGAAAGTCAGTTTTCCTTTCTGACTTAGCACAAGTTTCTTGGAACAATGGAGGCACTTTTCTTTTTAGAACAAGAAATACAGTGATTTTAATTACTTTCTGAATGTCTGAACAAACCAATGAAAAAAAATTACTCAGTTACCAATGCTCCAGTATGTTTCTTGATTAAAGAGTATATTTTTTTTTTGTGTGGTGTTGTTATTTTCATGGAAATAAAAGCAAAGGTGTAACTCCTGTGACATTAATATTGGCTGTATGTGTACTATCTTCATTAGACTCTCTGCGTATGGTTTTTACCCCATTGAAATAATCTCTTCTGGCAAGCCTGCTTTGCCTGCACCACTCCTACCTGCTTTGACCTCTCAGCATCTACTGTTCCATCCTGGGCACTGCCTGAAGAGGTGGTCTCGTGTTGTGGCTTTTGGGTTGTACTGCTGCAAGCGTGTACTTTAGGGAATGCTCTGACAGATTGCCACAAAGACTCTCACTACCTGGTGTAGCTCTGGTTGCTTTTGTGGCCTAAGGTCTGCATGGGGCATATATGCTTTTCTGCTGTTGAACACCAGGAACAGAGGTGATCGGAGATTTCAGCATAAAAAGCCCTTATATAGATTTTTTAAGACTATGCTTTTTTTTTTTTTTTTCTTTCTGCATTGGGATTTCTTCTTTCTTTGGATGTAAGGACATAAAATCTTCCAGAGTTTAGTACTGCAGCCTAAATGGGTTAGGATTTTCAAGACCATCTGAGCAGATAGCCTTAAAAGCAAACTGCATTACAGCATTTTAGTTTTCTTTCTTGGATCACTTGTGTCAGGCTTTATGGATCATAAGTGTTACAAGTAAATTCCAGATGGATTTTTGTGTGCATTCCTCACTCCTGGTTTTATTTATATATCTTCTTGTGGTTTTTTTAAGCTATGATATCTACGTCTTTGCTTTTAGAGAACTTAAAATGCAGAAGTTTACCAAAGGTTATGGAAAACTTGGGGGCAATAGGACATTTCAGCCACCGTCTTGTGTTACTCATGTCTGAGCCTGAAGACCAATAGCAGTGCCATTCTCTCACGTTGCCAGAGGAACTACAACTCTTTCAAATTGCCTCATGTTCCTTTTTTATACAAAAAGCCATTGTAGATATTGACATAGACAAAATCCCTAGGAACTGCAGCAAGCTAGACAGAAACTCTGCAGTGGAATCTGGTGTGCTTTTGCTCTCTAGACAGCATTCTGTTGATTATGAAGCAACTTCAAGACAATAAATTAAAATTTACATATTCATTTAGCTAATATGTAAGTAATAACTTATGTTGACTGTTATGCAACTTAGTAGTGAATTTACTTTGAATACTTTTCAGTCTGTTGAACATGTAGTATTAAAATTATTTGGGTTTAATATGATGACATTTGTGTACATTTCTTTTAATTTTAGAGAGTTCTTTTGCAAGGAAAATGTTAAAAATAATTTCTAGCTTCTCTATAAGGGGTTTTGGGGCAATGTGATCACAGCCTTGCAGATTTAAATTAGGATTGGAGAGTAAGACCAAGATTTTGTTTACATACTACTACTACTACTACTACTAGCATATGAAGTTTACCATTCCTCCTTTACTGTTTTTTGTCTCCCCCCACATCTCACACAAGATATTTCCTTTTCTTCAAATGCATGGAAGGCAAAATCAGATGTCTGAGCCAACTGCATTCCCATTGAGGGAGCAAAAGCCTTTCTTGGAGAAAGAAAGGAAAAAAGCAGAGAAAAATAACCTTTTTTTTTTCATATTGATTACTATTTTCACTTACAAGGCAAACAAATGTTTAAACTTTGGTTCTTCTGGTCAGACTATTTTTATTATCTTCCTATTATTTTTCCTTGCTCTCATGATCCCAGCTCTCCCAGGTCTTAAGGGACTGAAGACTTAGAGTCAATACAATTTCAATAACAAAAAATTACCTTTAGAAATTGTTTGAACTATTTTTCTCTCACTAGTAATATCACAGTTTCAAGCACAATAGAGACTTAGGCAAGACTGGAGGCACATGGCCCTGTATGTCACTGGAATGTGAACGCTTTGCTTCTGCAATGGAATGAAGTGAATATAAGACACAAGACATTAAAAAGAAAGCATTCAAAGATTAAAGCTTCTTGCAAATATAAAACTAAACTGGGTCGTGGTACTATTTACTAAGGAAGCAGAATTTTTATACTTGGGAAAAGTATTTTGGTCATAGTGGGAATGACAACATGATACAGTTTGATCCATACCTTTTTTGTGGACATCGTCAACACATACACCAAAAAAAGAAGATAACAGGCACTGAAAATATTTTCCATATTTACTTTTTTTTTGGTGAAGAGTGAACAATAAAATAGTGTGAAATGAAGGATTCATCCCATTATTTTGAGATATATCTATGTTTTTCTGCATCTCCCTGGAGTAGCAATGAACTTGCTCAAAAATCAGTGATATTGAATGGTGCAGAATACCTGTGAATGATTATTTCTATTTCTGACTTGGAGGAGATGAGCTATCAAAGAGAAGAGTGCTGCTCCTCTGCTGTCTCTGGCCTGCAGTATTCCTGATGTCTGTTCAGAATACTGAGGGATGACAGGAGACACTGATTGCTTGTATCTTGATTAGCTTGCTTACAGAATATTAGGTGCTGGCGGTGGTTGATGAAGTTGCTAGTGTCTGCTAAAGTCCTAGACAGACTCCTGCATGTTTTAGGATGAGTGATTAATTTCCTGTCAAAGGATGTGTTGGTCACCTGCCTAGTGGGAGGCTCAGCTCTTTATTCTTGTATTGCACTGGAAGACAACTAGGGTCCTAAGGGCTACTGTTGGCAATCTCTGTGGTTGTCAGTTTGAGTGAGCTGAATATTTGGAAGGGTACAGTTTCTCATCCCACAGTCTGTTTTTACTGGACACTCATAAAGCTGTGCTATTAAATTTCAATTTGTTAATCTCTGGATGAGTTTTAACAATGGTATCAATATAATTAAAGAATACTGATGATAGTATTTCACTGAAATGTTCACTGTTTCAGTCTTCCTCATTTTGACACAGAATTGATCATTATTGCCAGACAGTGATGTATTCTGAGTATATAAACGTTAATAGGAATAGCAGTTTAATGAGAATATGCATACTGAAGACACAGACTATTATTTTCCAGTCGTAGAAAGTCTATCATTTAATTGTTGTCAGCCTCTTGAGCAAAGCTATGTGACAATATATTGCTTGAAAGGTGATTTAGTATTAACTTGAAATTATATATTGCTGGTAACATATCTAATATTTTGTGCACAGTGTGGGCTTGTAGAAACCTCAGGTTTAAAGACACCAAGTTGGCTCTATAAGTGACGAATGTACAGAAAAACGCACGTTAGCTCCGTATAGGACTGATCAGGTCTAAAGCAGGGTATACATGTGTTTGAAGCACTGTACCTGCTGTCTGTTTTCAGAAGTTAGCTAGGGTACTGACAATTCCTGGATTGCAGTGTGTCCTGAATATGATTGCAAGTTTTGATGGAAGCAGCAGCTGAGGACCATCATGTGACTGGTACTCAACTACATGGGAGAATGCATCCACATAATGCATTTGACATTGCAAGTTAAGAAATGGCTTAGGTGTGTTCTTGACTGGAGAGCTAGCCAAATCAGTGGTAATGAGTCATTTAATAATTTTATCATTTCATCCATTTAATGGATTTTCATGTTTTCTGTATTAGAACACTCCAAGGAGTAGCTCTGTGATTTATCTGGAACTCACTGAATTTTTGTTTCATTGCTGACAAATTCCACACAATTTTTGTACTCACTGTTATCTCCATGATAATGGAAAGGAAAGCCTCTCTTTTTCTCAGTACATAACTTTCATGGACTGTATGTGTCACTATAATTACAGAACTTCTGAGCTGCTGGTTTAGATCTAAGCGGTGATGACAGCTGCAGATCTGACAAACCTGACACATGAGGCTGGGTCATACTGCTTCAAGGTCTAGCAGGGCTTTTTTTGTCTAGATAGAGGAGAACGTTGTCTGGATATTTTTTGTCTGTCATTGAGACGATGGATCATGTGTGGTGGGATCAAGAAACTTGGGCTTACAGAGACCCAAAGAATTATTACCTGAAATTGTAGAACTGCCAATTTCCTAAATGCCCTGATCTCCATTGCTGTTGCTCTTATGTATAAATTTATATAAATAAGCCATTGCTGTTTCCCTTTTCCCCTCAAAAAAGGAGCTCTCTATAGTTGTGTAGGGAAATTAAACCTATACTACTTGGTGTCAATGTCTGGCAAAAAAAGGATATCACTGGAGTGGAATTCAGTTTGTGTTTAAAGTGTAGCTGTCTACCAGTGGCCAGATTCCAGTGAGTCAATTAAGATATATTCAATATAATTAATGAAAGCAAGAGAGCAATTTGTCCCTGTATAGGGCAGTCACCTAGCGGCTCATCACCTGAATCGCACTCTACATTCCATTAGCTATATTTTATCAACATCTATTAATTGTAATGGGGGCTTAGACAGGTCATGTGCCTTCAGAAAATTCAATGGAGCTGTTTAAATTATGAACTGAATCTTGTCCTGTATGTTGAGGACCTGTTATCTTGACTAGTTGTCATCAACTTAATCATATAATTACTCCTATATAGATGCTGTGGTCAGCTCTTATACATTTCTTGAAAGGTAATCCTCTTCAATTTACATTTCCTTCTAAGCATATTTCTCTTCCTGGAAGGAGACCCCAGATTACCTCAGCTCCCATTTTCAGGAGTTAGATGTAGTACTGGTTTATTGCATTCCTCATATAGGGAGTATCAGAGCCTCAACTTCCCCTTTCCAGCCTTGGGAAACTGAGCGTTTGTACCTAGATTGTTTCCTATTGATCACTTATGGCAGGGCTGCATGCTGGGGACATGATGCAGTGAAAAGCTTCATCCCATATGATTTAAGGCAGTGCTACTTTTTCCATGTTGCTGGAAAACATTCTGTTAGTATGTAGGTTATCAGCTATAGGCTGCAAATGTTACTTTTCCCCTTCCACCTTGACCAACATCAACTACCTCTACCTACTTTTAATTTACAGTTTTGCCAGAATAATAACTGGGAGGTGCTAGAGGATCAGTCTGGGGGCATTTGAAAATGCCTTCTAATTTTCCAAGTGTTTGTGCCACTTTTGCTGATACCCTACAGCTGAATCTCTAATACCTACAGGTATCTCTGATTGTTTTGCTCAGTGATGGAATCAACTGTGTGGCTTTGCCCTCCTTGTCTGTCTGCACTGCTGCACTGCAGTGAGCTGACACAAAGGACAGTGTTAAGATTGGCAGAGCTGACTTAACGGAAAGCTCTGATTTAGCTGTAGGCTTGTGCTCCACTAACTGTGTGGCACATGCCTGCAGCAGCTATACAGCCCAGAGGCAATTCAAATGCGAGCTAAATGTGGAGGCCAGAGCTGCTTATAACTCTGTATTTCAATCCACAGAATTAACTGCAAATGCAAAATTATGTCTCTGAACAGATGATCTCTAGAGATTTCTCTGAGTTTGTTCTGCTAATGTTCAAGAGCAAGTAGCTGGTGTAACAAGTACAAATGCCACTCCCCAAGTCACTTTCAGAGTTAATGAGTGCTGTTTCCATTCAGATAACATTTACTCATTCAAGCTTTATATTACACCTATTATTTTTATTGGGAATTTTATTATAGATCAGAGGATCTTGTGTTCACTTGATTTATGGCTGCTTTACTTTTTCTGGTGATCAAAAGTTGTGAATGTAGAGAAACTGACATTATTCCTCTGAAAATGATAAAATTATCTTTTCAGCATGTGAGACAAATGCTTTGCTCACCTTTTTTATTTATTTATGTGCCATTTAAATCTTGCTCATTTCAATCATGTGATGGCTATCATCTATAAAAAAGTGCTGTCACTATTTCATTATCAAGGTGTTCGCCATCAGGCCTTTCAACGGAACTTCTTTAATTCTCTCTCTAGACTTCTATTGCCATTTAGTTCATGAGTCTGATGTAGAACTTCACTATGTTTTTTTCCCACATCCATTGTCCAGGTAATATATAATTCTAATTCACTTTGTCTGATCTTGACTTTGGTATATCTGCCTGTGCGGGAAGTAGATGTCACAGCTGCTGCTGTCAATATTTTCTTCTTGCAGGTGAAATAATGTGGTTTTTATCCCTGACGAGTCAGTGCCCCTGCAGTGCCAAGACATTGGATTTGAGAGTCACTGACTAATTGGATAGTCATGTAAATAATTCATATTCTTTGTTCTGTAGCTGAGTCCCCCTTCCAAAAAACACTTTTTAAAGCATAAACTAGAGTAACAACTGTAAAATTTACATCATCACATTATTTGACTAAATAGAGTAGGGTTTACATGAAATCCTAGAACATTATGGTGAGTTTTCTGGCCACCATGGCTGTAAAAAGCTGCTGGCTAACAAAGATGCTCAAGCAAAGAACAGTAAAACTGAGAAGACAAGGGCAACTGACATGAGTAAGGACTAACGAGTTGCATGTTTATATTAGGAATGCCACTTTCAAAACTCACTTCTCAAACTCAGGTTCCTGAAAGAACCAAGCCCTGTAAATCTGTTCTGTACAGAATATTTTTTTGGGTCAGTGGAAGCTCTGCACGTTGAGGATTTCCAGAAGTAGGTTCCAAGTTTATCCCTTTCTTTTCAAGTGTTGGTAATTTCAATTTACTTTTGTCTGAATGTCACAGGGAAATAGATCTGTTCACATGCTGAGCGGCTAAAGTAAATACACCTTCTAGTTTTGCTGTGACCAATTAATTCTGTGTATTCTGTACACTAGACAGCTATCCTTCAGCAGTTCAATAACAAGTTTTTCATATGTATATCGGTTGCTTTATGCTTTAATTACAACTGCACCAATAAAGAGGATTTTTTTTGCATTAAGTGGAATTTGTATATTGGAAATACAATGCAAGATAATGGGAAACTCCCTAACAGCTAAAAATAAGCTAATTTTGTATCACCTACTTTGTACTTACATATGAAATATATCTCCCCCCATTTCAGACCTCTAAAGCACTGGGACAGAAACAAACATTGTTGTAGATTTGGATGTATGAGCTTCTAGTCAGTTTAGTTGTGTACAAGTTAAAGGGCTTTGTCATTTGCTTGTTGTCTATGAAGTTTTATCTCCTGGGAAGAAATTTTTTTGGCCTGGTCTACAAAATTAACTTTTTGTTGAAAAAGTAGTGAACAAAATAGAGGACAAAACCATATGGTTTCTTTAGGAACACAGTGTATGTTTAGAGAAAATTCTATAGGAAAGTGCATTGCTTGGTTAGATCCTTAGTAGCCAAGTCAGATGATTGTGTACTGAGTGAAATGCCTCTTTCCTGGCGTTAACACTGCTTCTCTCACTGCATACTGTCTGATCAATGTGTGATTAAGGTATTAAACCTGTAGGGAAAAAAAACATTATTTCACACCTGAAAGGTTACATCTGAATGCAAGTGTCCCACGGGAAAAAATGTGGATTAACTTTAGCCTTCCTGACTCAAGCAATTTATTTTGTAACTTGAAAGTGTAATATAGCTTATGTTTAGTTTAGGCTGTTTCCCTGTAATTTAATCTAAAATTTAGATAGAAAAAGATGAAAAAAATATCACTGCAATAAATTTTCACAAAATCACAGAATGTTTGAGACTGGAAGGAACCTCTGGAGGTCATCTGTTCCAACACCCCTCATCAAGCAGGGTCACTTGGAGCCTGTTGCCCAGGACCATGTCCAGGTGGATTTTGAATATCTTCAGAGTGGGAGACTCTGCCACCTCTCTGGACAACCTGTGCCAGTGCTGTTACTCTCACAGTAAAAAAGTGTTGCTGTTGTTCAGAGGGAACCTCCTGTGTTTCAGTCTGTGCCCATTTCCTCTGTTCCTGCCACTGGGCACTACTGAAGAGAGCCTGGCCCCATCTTTTTTGCACCTTCCCTTCAGTGAAGGGAAAGATCCCCCTTGAGCCTTCTCTTCTCTAGGCTGAATAGTCCCAGCTCTCTCAGCCTTTCCTCATGTGAGGGATACTCCAGTCCCTTCATCATCTCCTGGGCCCTTCACTGGACCCTTTCAGTAACTCCATGGCTCTCAAATATCCATTTCTATCTGGCACTGTATCTATAAAATTTTGCCATTTTTATTCAGGGTATGTTTCTTCCATGTTGCAGAAGGTTGCAATGAGCTGTTGTATGTATTTTTAATACATTTACATACAGAAAGAAGCAAGCAGAAACTGGAAAATATTTTTCTGGTACCCCTGTCTTGATAGTCCTGCTATGTTTTTTCTGCTTCTCTGTCCACCCTACATATCAGTTTGGTCTGTGTACTGTTATGCTTGAGAACAGGGTTTACCAGCAGATGGGAAGCTGAAGTTATCCTTGCACTCTTCTCTCAAATGTGCCAGTATGAATCCTGGACTAATATGGGCTCTGTGGGACTACAGCATCCCCCTACTGTTTGTACTTTACATAGCAATTGGTGTAAATTCTAGATGGCTCCATATTTACCTTGTACAGGACTCCATAATGTTTTAACTCTAATTGTCCATGTTAAAAAAAACTTCACATAATGTTTAAAGGTATATAATATTTATACGTGGAGATATTTTTACAAGTGATTTTGACAAATCAGAATCAATCCACTAGCCTGTTTCACTCATTTACTCTAAAAATGCTAATAAATACATTTACAAGTACAGAGATTTCTGGGAATTAATGACTAAGGACAGTATTACAGGAAGGTAAGTTATTTTTAAGGGATCAAGGCAGCATCAGTAAATACTTTTCTAAAATAAAATATGAAAGTTGAGGTTGTTATAGGATCTGGCAAATATGCTTATCGTTTTGGTTAGCAGACTGTTCTCTGTGCTGCTATCATTTCCAAAAGTTTTTGCTGCTAGCGAAAAATTAGGAGACTGCTGTCCATTCATCACATAAATGATCATAATTTTGAGCAAGAAATGAACATGTGCTGCATGAAGAAGTTTGTCCTTCCTAGGTATATTTATCAGAGGCATGCACATTGCTTCTCCCTCCACTCCCCCTGTTGAAACCAGCTAGTTTTGACAGGGAAATGATACACTGCGTACAGTGAATGCGCTCCACACCCTGGGTATTATCTGAAACAGCTCTGGCAGCACTGCAGTTTATCATTCTTGCATGTCATGAAGCTGGTGAAATACCACCTGCAGACCCTCCCTTTCTTTTCTTTCCCTTCTGCTCCAACAGCACATTCTCTGTGTGGCTTTCCCTTGACCTTGCACTGTGCTTAAGGTGTAGGATGCACTCAAGGCCCACGCACACTGGAAAGCAATACATTTCTGACCATGGTTCTGGACTTCTCCAGCCCATGGACTGTCCACTCACCAAGTGGTCTGCATGGGTTCAGGCAGGGAAAAAAGCCAGCATTGCACTAAGGTGCAGCTGGTGTACCTAATTACCCTTCAGAAAAAAGACCAAAAAACAGGACATTGGGGATTCTTTATGTGTGGCAGGATCTGGGTCAGGCATGACAGTTTGTGTGGTCGGGTGAAGAACCTTTTATGAAAGTTCCCTAGGACCTGGGATTGAGCAGTGCCTTGCATGCCTGCCACCTCCATCCAGGCACACAAAATTGGAGGAATGTCTCACGGCTGACAGTCTGGGCAGGATTCACTTCTGTGAACACACCATTAATTTGTGGTAATGCATCCCAGCCAGGGCATGTTCCCCTCCATTTCACCTTAAGGATGAACATCCTAGGGCATCTTTCAGTGGAATTACTACAGCTTTGTGGTGCAAAATACAGGAAGCATTAAATGCAGCACTGAACGGGGAAAGTGAACAGGCTTCAGAAAAAAAGGTGGGAATAACATTTTGCTTGCTCCTTTGCAGAGTAATGTTTCAATAATCTGACAGTTTCTTGTCTCCTGATTACGGCCAGGCATCCTTTCCAACAAGAGACCACTTGAATGTAGATAAAAGAAGTTGGACAGCTTTAGACTTTATGAGTAGGGTGCTGGACAAAAAAAGCCCACAACAGCTGAAAAGGACATGTGTGGTTACTGGGTCCTCTTCCCAATACCTAACTGTCCTTTCTGGGGTATCTGCTACAAATGATCAAAAAATGTCATCAGGTTCCCAAGCTGCCTGTTTCATGGTATTCCAGCAGTGGTTTTCAGACTTAGAATTTTTATGTGATATAGTTGTTGTTGTTGTTGTTGGGGGGGGTTTTACTGTATAAACATATTTATAGTCCACACTTTTACTAATATTACTTATATACTGCATGAGCAGCTAATGTAACCACCAGATCTGTCATTTTTAATTCTCTCCTTGAATTGCTTTGAGATTTGTAGCCTTCAGTGCACCTTTTTTAATGTTTAGCTTCTGACTTTATGTTGAATATCTGCCTGATCACTACTGTTTAATAAAAATTAGACATAAAAGAGCCGTATCAGTAAAGTAAAATCAGCTTCAGGCTTAGGTAGCTGTTTTTCACAAATGAACTTGTATGTAATACAATTACTTTTAGACAGTTTTTCCTAAATATTATGAAGTGATCTGAAATAATTACAAAATCAGTGATGGCAAACCAGTGGCATTTCAAAGTTGTGAAATTGCTTTTTAAATGGATGTTCAATGAAGTACCTTTGTTCCTACAGGCTATGAGCACTGAGCTGAAACTAATGACAGTGAGTTACCAATGGCTTTACCTGACAAGTGAAGATTTACTTAATAGTGTAATAGAATTGGAACCAGAGATATTTATCATTTTATCTGTTCCTTTGCAATCAGCTGTGGGTTTTTTTCAGTCTAGAAGGCAGTATGTTCAAAGAGGGAAGATAACCAACTTATTTCCAGCTTTGCCAATGGCTTTTGCTTGGTAAGTCACTTAACCTCTGTGTCTGAGTCTCAGTAGCTGTTAAACAAAGATAATGATATTTTTCTTTTGTAAATGACCCTTGTGGGCATATGACAGAGCAAAGCAGCAGTTCCATAAACACTGGTACAAGGTATAAAAATTACAGAAAACAATGGCTGTCAAATGAGAAACAGCTCTGGGAATAAATCCAAATGGATGACAGAGGCATGAATGCACGTAAGCACATAGAAAATGCAAGTAACCATTTCTAGGAGAAATTGAATGAGTGTGATATTGGCTTATTAGAACTTGTTTGAACAAGGTGTGCAGTTACAGGAACAGAAAATTTAGAGCTCACTAGAGGCTTAAGGAAAATTGGCTGCTGTCTAGGGTGGCAATACGCAGAGAGTAGTGGACTGCCTGCCCTTCTTCCGATGGGGATCGGAAGACCTGATCCTTCCTGGTCCAAGTTTTGCACAGGCTGCAGCTCCTGCTGGGGGTGACGGGGGAGGGTGTGAAAAGTATGGTAAAAGTATGAAAAGTGTGCTCCTTCCTCAGCAATAATTTGTTTTTACCTCCTTCATGAAGATAAAGTCATGCCTTCCAGTGTATTCTGCAGCCTTCAGCCTGGCTCCATGGGC
Source organism: Syrrhaptes paradoxus (assembly GCA_013400615.1). Taxonomy (NCBI): domain Eukaryota; kingdom Metazoa; phylum Chordata; class Aves; order Pterocliformes; family Pteroclidae; genus Syrrhaptes; species Syrrhaptes paradoxus. The sequence goes on from VZTO01015402.1 coordinate 25,120, forward strand.
ACCTGGGAAGCTTAGCGAGGTAATAAAAGGAGTTGATGTGAATTGGTCAGGGGAAGTGGCTGCATGAGGAAGGGAACATCCAGGGATGTGAAGTCAGCAGATCAGGAAAGGAAAGAGAATCATATGGAGTCACCCAGGCTGCCCCTTTCCTGCTTTCCTTCCGTTCCTCTGTTTACCTCATGTGACTTAGTCTGTTATCTCAAGATTTTGCTCACTGGCTGAAAAGCCTTGAGACATCATCAAGACACTTAATGTGGGGATTAGAAATTAGTATGTAGAAATTAAAGAAATTAATTTTAGTTAAGTGTGTATTAGGTGATGGAACAGACAGATTGAGGATTATATTCACCCTCAGGAACACAGTATATGCTACTGTTGTCTGAGTACAAACTTATTCTTTACAAATGATAGTCAGACTTTGCAGTATTTTCCCTTACTGATTGTAGTTGTCTGATGAATAATGAACAGTAATACACAGAGTTTTACATGTTGCACACTGGTGAGATTCAACAGGAATTTTATTATTTAATTTAGACCAGAGAGGAGCTGCACCATTACTATCTATCCCCTGAATGAATGACTTCCCAGCTGGGTTAGGTACGTCTACGGAGAAAGATGGAGCCTGTCCTCAAGGACTATTTGAATTTCACAAGACGAAGCAATACGAGCACATATGTAAGAGAAACAGAATATATATCAACAACACTGTTGAATATCCCTTTTCTCCAGCCTGTCAGAGCTTGGCAGCTGAAATGAATTACCTCAATAGCTTTTAAGGACGACAGTTTGTGTTTACCTGCTCTGCCCTCCTGAATAAGAGAGCCTAGAGAATTTCCCCTCAATGATTTCTGCATCAAGCTCTTAACTTCTGTTTGTGCTATTTACTACAGCATAAAGAAAAATAAGAGGACACCTCCAAAACACTCTCCCCCCAGTTCAAAGATACAGGTGGGGCATTTCCCATAATTTCAAGGAGCTATAAAGTATGGTAATAGTGACTCACTAGGTGGCACTCTTACTTCTGAATCCATACAAAATCAAATACCAGGCAACTACTTTAAGGGTTTTGTATTAAGTAAAACAGTGGGGTTTTTTTTTTGGGAAGATATTATTCGTAGTCCACAATCTCCCTACTAGTTATGAATTCAAAGTTTTATTTAGAAAATAAATTATTCAAGCCTTTAATAATTACCAAGGAGTTAGAAGTGTAGAACCTGGCTAGATTACGTTTTGCTGTCTTTGGGCTGGGTAGTATCCTTAAAAGCAAGGAAACCTGGTTACCAAAGGACACCTAACATGTCTTTGAATGCAAGCATTTTACAGGTAGGAAGTCTGGCCTCCTTGCTAAGGTGAGTTAGGTATGAACTAGATAATTGTTTTCACTACCGTTCAAGAGTAGGGGAACTGTGGGCTATAGCAATTAGCTTCTGTGTTCACAGAATCATAGAATGGTTTGGGTCGTAAGGGAGCTTAGAGATCATCTAGTTCCAACCCCCCTGCCATGGGCAGGGACACCCTCCACTAGACCAGGTTGCTCAAAGCCTCATCCAGCCTGGCCTTGAACACCTCCAGGGATGGGGCATCCACAGCTTCTCTGGGCAACCTGTTCCAGTGTCTCACCACCCTCACAGTAAAAGATTTCTTCCTAATATGTAATCTAAATCTACCCTCTTTCAGCTTANAGCACCTCCCTCGACCTGCTGGCCACTCTCCTCCTGATGCAGCACAGAATCTGGTTGGCTTTCTGGGCTGTCAGCACACACTGCTGGCTCATGTTCAGTTTTTTATCTACGGACACTCCCAAGTCCTTCTCCTCAGGGCTGCTCTCAAGCCATTCTCCATGTTACTGAGTGGGTTAAAATCTCTGCTGGGCCAAAGTCTTGATCAAGGAATTCATTTTTGACCAAGGGTACACTGTCCCTTTGGGAGAAGACTGTAACACTTAAAAGTGGAGGGATAATTCCTACCTCTTGTGAACCCTGTGAGGAAAATGAGGCAGGATGATAGCATTGCAGGATGATAATGTCCTCTAGCTCTACTCCAGTCTCATGCACCGAGTGCTGGTTGTTGGTTTGAGTGCACCAGATATATGTCACTCTGGGACACAGCTTCTGTTATAGTTTCACTTGAAAGCAAGCCAATTTGTGTGCTCCAAGACTGCTCCACAATATGAATGCAAGCGGGGATGATCGGAAAATTCACAACAAGAGGCACTCATGTTCTGAACCAAAATGCTAATGTAAGAGCACCCTGAGTATCTTCGTTTTTACTCTAGTGGTAGCATCCACAGGACAGTACTATGTGCTAATGGAAGAGTGAGTAGCCAACTGCTTTAGGCTGACCTGATTTTTTTTTCTGGAAAAATCAATTTCAGCAGGAATAACCTGGTCATCTTCTGAAATTTAGAGGATTTGTTTTCCATTTCTCAATAATTTACTCTTACCTTAAAAGAACACTTCTGATGATGAAGCCATACCTTATGATTCCACTGCTTAAAAATACTGTTTCCCATTAGAGGGGAATGTTTTTTCCTTAAGTTGTAGTAGGTAATGAGATTCCAGATCACACTGTTTTTTTTATTTTGGCATATATGTCTTTTTTATATAAATAGTTGCATATTCCAGACAACTAGCATCAGCTTCATGTATGGTTGCTGCCAGTTTTTTGCTTAATAAGTGTCAGTAGGTGACAACCATGTTTTGTAGATGCTCTTGGGTATTACTGTGATTTATTTGTTCAGATATGTCTGAACCTACAACGTGGTATAACAGGAGCCGTGTTTTAACTTGCCTGATACTGCAGGGATTCAAGGTGACAGATACAACTCAAAAACACATACCCTGGGTTTTCCCAGAAACATCTAAAACTTACACCTGCTTAGTTATAGCCCATAAATCACTGTTAACATGTTGGATATATAATTTTTCATTTTGAAAAAAAAAGTAGATTTGATATTTTATTCTCCAGCAGAATTGCAGTATATTCTAGCAAAGCTATCTAAGAGAAGCAAAATCAGTAATATAGGAGAAATAAGATGTATTTCCAACTAGAGAAACTGAATGTATACCCTTCCTTTATAGATAGGATGTTGTAATTGGCATTTGACTTACTTATTTTCTCCTTTCCTTAGGCAGAACCTACTGAACTTACCTTTTTTTTTGGTCCAAGTTTTGTGGTTGGTAATACAGTGGCTTTAGTTTTCTGTTCTCATTTATTGGAGAGAGTCTAAGATGGCATACATAGCTGCTATATTCCCTGGCAAAACTTGTACAGTTTTGATCTTTTTCACTTTCAGAACTGATGTTCTGTTAATAGTGAAAATCTTGCAGGAGACTGAACTGTTTTATGCAAATGTTGTGCCTGTTTAAGTCATTGTCACATTCAGTTCATAGATTCTTGTGGATGATTTTGCCCCTAGCTTGGTGTCTTGTAGTCTGCCTTCTATTTTCTTTTAGTCAAGCTCTTTTCAGAGCAAAATTCTGCTTAAAAGAAGGAAAAAAAAATCCAGGAATACAGGAACCTTGGCAATGAAACAAAACCATTCAGCTGGTAACATTTAAGTAATTTCATGGGAAGACTGAAACTGAATGAAACCTTCTTTCTTCTTTGCTCTATGCATGCCTTCAAAATAATATTAGATATTATATAAGATTAAATTATCGCAGGCAGCTGCAGAGTTCCTTGCATAACTAAGCCATAGGGACTTCTCTAGTGAATGTTACTAGGATAGTAGGTCTTGAACTTAAGGAAACTCTGGGAATTTTAAATTAGGTTTCACACATGTGAGACACCAAAATGAGAACCTGTTTGGAGCCCGGAACAAGATTTTATCTTGTGTGTTCTGACTCCTTGGGCTCACCAGTGAGTTTTAAGTGCAGCAGGAGCTCGAAATGGTTCCCTACTTGGACTGGTGTTCCACAACTGATTCACCCTGGGTTTCTTAATTATTTGCTTTTTTTTTTTACCCCCTGAGTAACCTATTATGGAGTAACAATATTAATGTGCCAGAGTGAAATCCCCACAGAAGATTATTTCGACCTTCGTATTATCTCCCTCATCCTCTGGTAATGCTTTGATCAGTGGCCAAATAAGTAATGTTGACAAGTTGATCCTTCAGTTATTGTCAATGCATATCTGAGTTAACAACCCATTAAGCGACTCGCACATCCCAGAGCCCAGAGTGCTAACTCATGCAAATGTTACAACTGTCCATGTTCTGACCTTGTTTTATCTGCAAGGATCAGAGAAGCATGCTTTTTCTAATAGAAGTTTATAATATTGAAGAACATAACAGAACATAACGCAGGAAACAAAAGAAACAGACCTTACTTTATTCAAGTATTTGTTATTAGTAACTAGTTTATTCTTTAACTGTATCTCAAACTGTCCCTTGAGCCATCCTACTGTGAATAAGATTTTACTTCTTCATGAGGAGTGCTTTAAACCATGTTTTAACTCAGTTGGGGAAAAAGAGAAAAATTGTCAAAGATTTGTAATGAAATGTGGTAATTGACATGTCATTTGTGCTAGGATTTATTAGGAATAAAGAACTAAGCAGAGATCATTATATTATGTCAATGTGTAAGACTGCAATTTGCTTGTAAATGTTGTGTGCAGCTCTGCTAAAAATAGACTTTGTGTCAGACTAAAGGTCGGTCGGACTCACCTGTCTTGTCTCTAGCAGTGGTCAACAGTGGCTGTCCACAGCAGGGAAGAAGAGGGAAAGCATATGTGATCTTTCTCTGGAGTTGTCTCCCATCCTCCAACAATTTCTGCCAGAAGAAATGGTTGGTAGATGTTTAGAAGCCTTTGGAATCCTCCTCCTGAACTTGTCCAGCACAGGTCTGACTCCCATGCAACTAGCATTTACGGCACACTGTGACATAGATTCTGCATACTGTACTGGTTTTGGCTAGGATAGAGTTAATCTTCTTCACAGAAACTAAGTGAGAAGAGACACAGCTGGGACAGCTGACCCCATCTGACCAAAGGGATATCCCAGACCATATGATGTTGTGTTCAGCAATAAAAGCTGAAGGGAAGAAGGAGGGGGATGTTTGGAGCTATGGTATTTGTTTTCCCAAGTAGCTGCTGCAGGTGATGAAGCGCTGCTTTCCTGGAAATTCCTGAACACCTGGCTGCCCATGGGATGTAGTCAATGAACTATTCATTTTTCTTTGCTTGTGCACACAGCTTTTCCTTTCTTTATTAATCTGTCTTTACCTCAACCCATGGGTTTTCTCACTTTCACCCATCTGATTCTCTCCCCTATCTTGCTGTGGGGGAGTGAGTGAGCAGCTGTGTAGGGCTGTGATGCTGACTGGGGTTTAACCATGACATATACTATGTAACTCTACATTGTAGGAAGAAACACTACTTTTTGATTTATATTTCCCTACCGTCTGATAGATTCATTTATTGCCCCCTAGTTCTTAAATGGGAAGAAGTAGTGAATAATAGATTAAAATCCTCGTCTTTTTTGGAGACTGAGTACTTAGATCATAATCCTTTATGGGGGCCTTTTGAGGCCTTATATCATCTTTGGTCCCTTGAAACTTTTGCAGATCTACTAAATCCTTTGGACCGTGAGGGATTTCCACACAACACTGCAGGTGTGGGAGCCCTGTGAAGTTTATAATGGCACAATGTTATTCTCTCTTCTTCTCAATGTTCTCAATCCTTTCCCTGCCACTTCTGTCTCCAACAAAACCATGTCTGAAGTCCTAATGCAGGCTGTGCTGAGAACAGTGGAACAGTAGACTGGAAGGAATGTTTGCTTGGATGGTTGAGTCTAGGGTGTTGTCAGAGTAATCAGTTATGCAATTTCATAAAATTCTACAGATCATCTGTTTTACAGATGCCATGTGCCACCCTGACAAGACCACATTATCCTCCCTAGCAAGATTTAACAAACAGAGGACTGGTAATAGAAACAAAAATCCCTAACCATGTTGTGCCGCTGAAAGAAAAACAGAAAAGAACAAAGTTATTACATCCTACTACTACACGTTTTGATAAAGGTTATGGGTAACCCTAGTCAGGCTGAACCAAGGCATAAACATAATTACTTAACTAATCAGCTTAATGTTCTGTTTCTTGTAATTCCAGTTTTGTCATTCAATCCTTTCTATATGCCACCCAAGCATAATTCTAAAGCATTTTAGCTCCTTTTCTCATGCTATCTATCTAGCTTGGAAACTGCCCTAGAAATTAATTTCTCAGTGGCCAGAAGCTTTATTCCAATTTTCTGTCTCAGATATATTTTCTGCTAATTATTATTATTCCTTAAACTTAATATAATCTGGGAGATATTATTTTTTCCATTTACTGGACTGGACCTATGGTGAAAATTTACCTACAGGCAATTTAAAATGTTAAAAGTACTCTAGATGTTTTCTCCATTTCACATTTCTTTTCTGGTTGGGTAAGTATTTCAACAATTTGGTTAGCTGTGAAGTTTCTGGTCTAAACACTTTAATAGGAACATAACTAAGGAAAAATGATGTATACATCTTTCTTTGGTACATATGCACAATGGAAAGTGTGTTTTGTAGAAAAATTCCCAAGCCCAAATCAATTTAACTAAAAGCTAAGACATATGGAAAATTCCACTCCTAAAAGATTTTAAGAAAGTTGAGTAATAGAAAATCGAGGTTTTAGACCTCTTAAATGAGTTACTAGCTACTGTTAAACCATATCATATGGATAATACTAAAAATTTTCTATTTTAGTGTTTTTGTTCTTGCTATTGCTATGATTTCTTAAAGAAAAAAGAAGAGTTGTTTTTGAATCATCAGGATGCCTACTAAAAGCCTAAAATTCAAACACTGCTAGCAGCTAGCTAGCAGATTATTTCATAAATGCACTGCAGAAACAAAAAGATTGGTTTGAATATTTTACAAGCTTAGATTGTGAAATTCTTTGATCAAAGACTCTCAACTATGTCATAGCATTAAGTCAAACTTTCTGAAGTGCTATGTGCATCTAAGGAATTTCCATTGTTTTCAAAGGATAATTTTTACAGGCTGGCTTTGAAGTGAGGAAAATACAATGAGGCCTATAAGTAGGTAATCTGTAGAAAACACAGCAGTTATAAAATCACATAAAGACACTTTTGTTCACTGATAAGCATATGAATACAATGTTTTACACTGAAAAAGAGTATTTGTACATTAAAATAAATGCACAAGTTTGTAGTTTCACAGCCATAATCAAGAAGTAAAGGATTGAAAATACAGTGCTTCTAAAAAGAAATCAATGTTGCCTTTTCCTTGCGTAGACAACTGCTGGTAATGGCTGGTCTGGTGCCAATACAACCTGACACAGCATTGGATTGGTCTGACATAATTTCTGTTATTTCAGTAAATAATAAAATTTTAAAATCTATTAACAGGTTTTCAGGCTTGGTTTGAATATGCTCCAAAATACTTCTAGCTGACCAAATTTGCTGTATCCCACATCTCACTCTTATGTATGTAATACCAAAGTCACATTACAAGGAATTATTTCAATTTCCAGACGGTACTAGATAATGCAGCTAGATATGAACTACATTAGTAGATGTACACAAATTAGTAAAGGCTATTACAGATTTATTCTAGGATAAATATCACAAATTGTTGTGGAAGTGTCGTGATTGCTGTAACTTTTTTTGTCAGTTATTGGAAGTTAGCTATTGCTTGGACTTCACCTAAATTTCCAACAGTTTCTTCTATGATACTGTCTGACTAAGGCAGAAAAAAAGTTTGCTTGATGGAAGTGAATTTAGCTGTGGATACTGAAACACAGAATTTAATATTTTACCTGCTAATCTGTTGAAGTAATCCCATTTCTCTATTTAGCAAGGAAGAAAGAAAGGGAGTACCTCTGTTAAATTAAAATGTTTCAGAATAGTCCTTTTTTCTTCNGTTAAAATGTTTGGTCTACTTTTTCAGAATAGTCCTTTTTTCTTCTTGGAGTAACAAAAAAAACTCCCTAGAACTAGATGTTCCTAATTTACTAGGAAATGTTATAAAAAACAAGGTGTGATAGGTCCATTTCAGGAATTGGATTTTAGCTTCTGAAAAGAGGCATTTGCAATGTGTGTTCCATTCGACCAGATAATGTTAATGGTAAGCTGATGCTTAATATAAAATAGTTTTGAGTCTTGCAGTAAGAAAGTGTTAAGCATGCTCCCTTATTTCTACTGAAATAAATTCCTCACTGTTTAGTACCTTTAACATGAAAGAACAAAATGTTTGTGTTTTCACCTTTCCTGCTTTTTTACCTCTGTGATCTTTGGTGCTCTTCTCCCATACTCTACATCTTTCCTATTCCTAAGGCATCCCACCCAGCTTTGCCTAATTTTTGGTCTGAGAAACAGGAATTAACTGTCCTGTGTGGTCTGAGTAGCACATGGACAGTCTTTATTTAAGAGAAGAAGCAAGAGATGAGTCCTCCCAGAAATGTCCCGTGGAGGACCCCTGCCCCTACAGGGGCAATGACCTCCTTGCACTGGAAGCCCCTCCCCTCTTCCTTTCATGTGGTTTCTTTACTCTTTCTACCCCTGTGGGGTCTCCATGTAAAATGTCATACCCCACGTGTTGACAGAGTGCCCTGGGAATGCCTGGCAGGACCAGCTGCCCCATCCAGTTTTCCTAGAAGTACCTCAGAACAGGAAACCCCTTCTCACTATATATAGAGGGGCCACCATTTTGTTCAGCCATCACTTTATGGCAGAGAGCTGCCATTTTGTAAGGTGTTGTAACCCAGATGTTTTTGCACTGCTCTGTGATTGGCTGATGGCTTTCTGTGAGGCTGTCATACCCCATGTATCCTCAGGTAGCCCTGTGACTGGCTCTCAGGACAAGCCTCCCCTTTCCTATGCTGGAGGGTCATGACCACAGAAATTCTCTTTTCACTAAATACACTGGGGCTGCAATGTTGTTTCAGATGCTGTTTTATGGTGGGGAGCTGCCATTTCTGACAAGGTCGTGACCCTGTGATTGGCTGCCCATTTGGACCACAAAATGTTAATACAGAGAGAAAAAAGATACATTTATAAATAAATTTTCATTTCTATACATAAATTTACATATAAAAGTGCGTAGAAATATGCAGAAATATAGATGTTATTTATTTATTTATGCACTTCATATATATATTTGTATGTGTGTATACATAGCATATAATTATACATACACATGAAGGTACATATGTTAAAACAGATATATACCTAAAAGTGTAGGTATATAATGTACAAAACTTCCTTTAATACGAGCTAATCAAACTGATGAGTAAAGTTTGAATGTGAATAGAAATAAAAGGTATAAGGCAAGTTTGAGGCCCCTCATTTTACAAGGTTGCTGAACAAACCCTCAGATGTTGGTGTGGGGGGATGTTCATGAGTATGGGGGCCACCAGAAGGGTGGAGAGTCGCAAACACTTTGGAACATACCCAAAGGCTGTAGACCGATCTAAGGAGGCCACCAAGAGGCCCCTGGACAACCCCTGCCACATGCAAAGCAGAGAGCAATGCACTGAGCTGCTCTGAGAAGCCCTGCATCCAGCCCCAGACCACCAGGAGGACCATGCACTTGGGGGGGCTTTGGGGCTTTGCACCGTGCTGGAAGACACAGGCAATGCTGCCTGAGAAAATGCAAAATCTCAATTTAAGAAGAAAGTGTACATGGGGACAATAAGGAAAAGCTCTGAAGTGATTCCTGAAATTCCCACGTGAACCAGAATAAAACAGTCAACGGGCCTGTGAGTCAGAAACCGATGTTCTGAGGTAAGTGTCTCAGAGAGGGTGGGTGGTGGGGGGTGAGCTCCCTTTCCCCATGGCTTTGGGGGAGCTTACAGTTACCTGTAGGACCATTACAGGGTGCGGGTTGGTGCTGTATGTGTTTCCTAAGTCAATTAACTTACAGTTTCAAAAACTCCAGCTAAGCGACCAAGGTGTGCCATGGTCTTTTCATCTTCCTGTCTGGGCCTGCAGTAGTCAAAGGAAGGAGAATGGACATAGAAAAGACAGTGGCGTTTGAGGAAAAAAAGCTGGACAACCCCGACAGGCCACCAGTTCCCCTCATACCCTATTAATAAGTTCTTTTGTGCATGACTTAAATTGATGGTCCAGTGTTTCCTTTCTTGCATGTGTGTAGTAGCTGCCAGTTGGTAAATGTGTCTATCCCACTACTTCTGTTAAAAGTTAGCTATGTTCCTGGGGAGGCGGGAAGCTTTGGAGGTATAAATCCTCTGTTAGAAGCTGCTAGAAGGCAAACAGAAACAGCCTGAACAGAAGCCAAGTGAGAACCTGGCTTTAAAAACCAGGATGCTTACAGCCTATACAAGGCAGCAAGAAAGCACTTTAAAAAGAAACAAGGACTAGAGGTGAATAAGACACTGAATTCTTCTTGTAAATATTGATTTTTTTCCCTCTATCTTGAACTACTGAAATAGTTTGTTTAAGTGATATGACTATTTTTCATTTTGTTGCTTCACATTTTAATGGTCACATAAAAATGTCACTGTTATGTGGCTAAACTTTATCAGTGAATATTTTTGTCATTTCATAAGATTTATTTAAAGTGATTTTTGGTCTGTAAGACTTGTGATGAATCCTAAACATAATTATAACTTTACTATTCTGCTGAGAATAGTTATTAGAACACGTTCTCAAACACATACAGATTATTCTTTTCCTTTATACTGTCTTCAGAAGTATATAGGAATAAACTTCTAAACTATTTAACATTTTAAACTTCCTATGTGAGATTTCAGTTGCTATGCAGTTTACCATTAAGTGCTTTTCGCCTCCTCAGAATTTTGTCTTCTGTAGGAAGTAATGAAGTACTGATTTCTTCCTCAGTGAATGAGGAAATCATGTCTGACAGAAGAGAAGGCTGTGACCAAAGACATGATGGAAATAAGTTTTACATTAATTCTGTCACATTGGTGTGCCTGCCTTGGCACAATGTTTTCCTTTACCTGGGTACATGATTCGTAAGATTCTATTAAGATACAACAATTTTGCAAAATGGAATTTCCTTTTGTCTAGCAGATGTCTTTGTTCTTAAGCTTTCTTCTAGGCTGTAAGGGTACAAAAGATGTACTAGGGACATGCAGAAGCCTATGGAACACATTTGAATATATATTTATTTAACATTTGTGTGAACTATAGTGTCTGGAACTGGATAACATTTCAGGACTGCTATGGAAGACAACAGCCCTAACCAATACAAAGGCATGGAGAGGTTGCCTGATCTCTCTTTAGAAATTGAGTCAAGATCTTCATCTGTTGCCAAGTGGCATCTCTTATGATAACCAAAAAAGTTCTAATTAGCCAATAAGGTAAACCTTAACAAATGGGTAGCAGGACTGTCAGTGAAAGGGTATTATGACAATTCACAGAAAGAGTACTTAGAATATTATTTAAAAATGAAAGAAATACTTTTTTTTGTTACTCAACAGTGTTATTTCTGTCTGTTCCATCAATGGCAAACTTTTTTCCAATTTGGCTTGAATAAAAAGGGATAATGTCATGTGGGTAATGGAAGATGATAAATTGGGAAGGCTTACCAGAATCAAATAAAATAGAGATAGAATGTGATCAGAATAGAATTTACAGACAAAACAACTGCATAGATAGAAGTGCATTGTTATCTTCTTTTGCGATTCTGAGACACAAAGGTGGAAAGTTTACTGTAACAATTCTGAGATACTGAGGGGCAGTACCAGAAGCTTGGCAGAACTTTTCAGAGGAAAACTTATGAATCATAAAAGGCAGCTGTCATTTTATTGCCAGCAGGTACCAAAGTGACTACAATATATTAGAAAACAGAAACCCAGGAATCTTCTAGGCCTATGGAAAATCATTAAAAACATTTATATCAATATGAAGGGAGAGTGAATGTGAACACATGGGTGAAAATGCCAGGAGGAGAAGGGCTATAAAAATCACATGTATTGCTGACACCTACAGTAGCAGGTCATCAAGATCCTAGCATGCATCTACTTGCAATTTCTCAGGAAAAGCAGATCTGAAACAGAGACAGTGACTAAATCCTGATGACTTGCAGAAGTGGGACAGGACAGAGAGGTTAATCACTGCCAGCTCCTGAAGGGTGAGATGAAACATATCCAAAATAAGCACACTCCTAAGAAAAACCCAGGAGGTGTGGGAAGCAACTTGAAAACTGATGCCCCTTGTCTTCTATGGTGTTGCGAGCAATCTTGGACAGACTACCCAGATACAGGTGTCTTAGGGCCAGATGCTTGGCAGATTGTTTACATGCATCTTGGTGCTTGTGGGTATGAGATTGTAAGTCTGAGAGACTGAAATCAGTTATACTCCAACATAGATTAATCATTCCTTCCTTGGAGGTATTTCATTGAGCTACATTGTTGCTACAGTGTTGCAAAATAATTTCCTCCAGGGTAATTTGGCAGTCATTATGTTTTAAGGAGTCTCTGAAAGATACGTATACTGCAATAAGCAATTCAACATTCATTCGTATAATTATAACATGCAAGATGAAATGCCCTATTTGTCAAAATAAAAGGTCATCTCTAGTGCTGAGGTACAAAACAAACCCACATTTCTAGGAATGGGTTCATCCCATCCTGACACAGTGAATTGTAACCACCAGAGCACAGAACTAAATGCAGGAAAACAATTAAAATGCCTACATATATATTTGCAGAGCCATGGTAATGGGAGGGCAGGGGCGGAGGAGCTGCTGCCTTGTGGAGGGGTGTGCCAGGATGGTGCTCCAGCACTGCCATGTTCAAGGACTGTTGACCCCTGTTACCCCTGGACCTTCCCCTCTCCTGACCACGAGGGAATGGTGGGGACTGGCAGGCAATCACATGGAAACACAGTGGGATATCACCATTTACAAAATGGTGGCTCCCAATCATAAGCTGTTATCTGAACCAGAACAATGGCCCCATGTGCATGGTGGGAGGGGACTTCCCATGCTGGCACACTGCTGGGTAAACGGGAAGTGGCAGCTGGTCCTGCTGGCCAGTCACAGGGCAGCCTGTGAACATGTGGGCTGTGACATTT
>VZTO01015402.1:38206-51552 GCA_013400615.1 Syrrhaptes paradoxus
CCAGCTCCCTCAGCCTTTCCTCATAAGGGAGGTGCTCCATTCCCTTAATCATCTTTGTGGCTCTGCGCTGGACTCTCTCCAGCAGTTCCCTGTCCTTCTTGAACTGAGGGGCCCAGAACTGGACACAATATTCCAGATGCGGTCTCACCAGGGCAGAGTAGAGGGGGAGGAGAACATTTGCAAATGGGAGAAAGGGGTGGAGTATATAGACCATGTGACTGGAAGAGGGGAGGGGCTTCTGGGACAAGGGGATCATGTGATAGCCAGTAGGGGTGGGGCTTTTCCAGGAAGGTGGTGGTTGGGACACTGTTCACTTCTTCTCTTGGAGCACTCTTGTCTGCCTGTGCACCAGCTGGTGAGGCAGTCTTTGGGAAATAATTGCTAGCAGCTGGCTAACAGACAGAAGAAATAGAGACTGAGTTTTCCTTCCCTTTGGTGCACATGAGCTTTGGTCTCTTTAGCTACAGAGTTTTGTAAACCTTGTAGTAATTTACTTATCTGGCTACTCTTAAATTTCAACCTTCAGATTTGACTGAAATTGGTAAAAGTACTCAAACCCTGTACTGGTGGATGCGCCAAGTAAAGACAGACAGAATGACTGTGTTTTGTTTAGCATTGAGGCATTAGCGGAGGTTAAGATATAAAGATACAGAGGTGACCAGCTTCTCAATGTCACCTGAATGTGCCAAATATAACTATATGTGCTATTATGCCATATAATAATCTGGGAAATAAGGCAGAGACAGTGAAAACAGACAAGAGCACACAGCTGAACTGAATTCAGTGTATAGTTTATGTTAATGTTGGATAACAGGACGATTTGCAGAAGTTAGCTAGGCTGTATCCCTCTCTAGCTCTAGGTGCCCTATGCCTGTTCCCCTGATTGGAGAAAAGGATTTATTTTATGTTCAAGGACACATTAAATCATGTATTGCACTATGTTTTAACACAGCTCTTGGATTCACATTTTTTCATTTCATTTTGGACATAAATATTGTGACAGTTATTTCTGTCAGCATTGCACATTTGCAAGCGGAATGAGCAGACGTATATGTCACAGATGATTGAATGGGTAGTTCTAATAAGAGTTTAGGAACAGAGTAGCAAAAAAAGGCATTGAACATAGATGAGGTTAAAGATGCAGCCTCTTCTTTTTGCTCTCCTCATCCATGTACCTTGTACCAGCTACTTGCAGTATACTTAAGGCATGCCATGTGTACCTTCTCTCCACCAGGACTGCGTTGTGTTTTTGTTTCTTGCTTTCAGGAATTCACATTTTATCTCTCTAGTAGACTGGAAATGGTTGTAGAATAGTGAAGTCATCATGATAGAGAACAAAAACACAGTCCTCAGCTTTGGTCCAAACTTTTGGAAAGAACTGTCTGCTCTGAACTGGCAGAACTGCTTTTATCTACCAGGTTGCTAAGGCTAAGAAGTAATCACATTTTAATTTGAAACATGTGGTTGAGGTGGATTTTCAACATGCTTCCTTTCTTGTCAAACCATTCAGAGGCAATAGAGTGTTCTCTGTCCTGCTCATCTAATTCAAGAGGGAGAGGTACATATCAGTATTTTGGAAATAATGGGAGATGGATGAAGTCCTTCCAACCTTTTGGCTTCTTTTGCACCATTGGTGCAGTTGCAGTAGAAGAGACTTGGCTTTGTGCTGCCAGCTTCCCAAGTTCTCCAGGGAGATGAACACCAGAGTGAAGAGTTCTCGGCCACTAGCAGCAAGCTGCAGGCAGCAAAATGCCTGCAGCTGCTCAGCTGCTGCTCCACCTGTCAGCCTCTTTGTAGATGGAGTCAAAGTTGTCAGTTCAGCATGAAAAGAAAAAGAAAAGGCAGAGCTGGCAGTATACTAAAATGATTGCTTTTGAACACTGATGAGCTGTGCTGGAATAACTTTTTTGTTTCTAAGGATACACAGAAGTTCTCTGTTTGCCTCTTCTTATTCCCCTTGACTGAAAACCAAGGCTTCATTAAGATGGAAGATCCACTGATTCTTTGTAGGCGTGAGAACAGATTTCTGATTCATTTTGTGTGTTGCTGCACCAATTTAGTCTGTCTTTAGTTTGCCTTAAGTGATACCAGGTTTGTCATTACAGTCTGAACAAACCCCAGGATAAAGCAATCAAAGTAAAGGCTTTAAGAATAGTAGGAGGAGAGAGAAAGGAAGATGTCTGTTTTTCATGCACGTTAGTACACTGACAGTAACATTTTTGTAATCTTTTGTGAAGCTATTGCCATCTGGCATTTACTGTTTTCTTTACAATCCCTGATCATTGTGACATAAGGATATCTATGCTGTGGACAGCTGTGTAGTGAAGAGATATACAACATAAGCCTATTTGGATACTTGAGGAATTGTGTCTGTATAAAGCTCTCCAGATCGAATTATCTCTTATGGAGATCTGTACTGCAAGGCTTAGACTTCTTTCAGTAAGTTGTCTCTTTATTGCAGTTTGCTAAACTTTGGATTTCAACTTTTTTTAAAACCTTCATTTCTGTGGGAAAAAGGTTAAATAGAAATGCTATAGAATATTACAGAAAAATAAAGTATGAAAAGAACCTTACATTTTTAAGCCAATCCTGTAGGGTTTCCTGAGGTCAAATTCATGAGTTTCCTAGTTGAAGTTGGTTACTGAGCATAAAGGTAGGCAAGCCCAAAGTTGATCCTATATGTATGCAATATGTGTAAATAAGATACTCAGAAACACAATAATGTGTGTGCTGTAGTTCCGATTTTCCTGTATGTGCAATATGTATGTACATATAGTCTGTAGTAGTATGGATATTGTGTGGTTGTGTTAAGGCTCTGGTGTACTGAGGCTTTAAGTGCACAGATGTGCAACATGCTGTTGCCTTCTGCCAAGCAGATGTTAGTGATGTGGTAGTACATGTGGTAGGAAATGCAGGATTCTTTGTCACTTGATAAAAAATGAGGGCTACAGGAAGGAATGACGAAGAGAAGGAATCTAGGAGTTAATTAATCCTGTCTTAATTTGACAGGATGGCATAACTGCTCTGGATAGCTGTGAAATTTTGCATTACTGAGTTGTGGAAGACAAACAAAAATTATTAAACAGGTTCCAGATTTGAACTCTTTCAGGGTTTCAGTCACATCTTTCCTACCAAGGAAGGGTAGCATCAAGTGCACTTGCGACTCTTACTATACCGGAACAATTCTGCAAGGGCAATAATAATGATGTTAGTCACCGAGTTCTTTTCCTCAAACAACTTATGTGAAAAGACAAAAAAAGCGGAGAAATTTGCTTGTCATCCACTTTGATAACACGGTATGCTAGCAAACAGCATACTACCTTTAAACAATGCTGTAGGGTTACTATTAGCCTGCTTAGCTCAAAAAGCCAATACACTTTAAAAAGATAGTCAGTGTATAGAGAAATAATGAAAATAAATGATAGAGTTCATAACTATTCAATGTGGAGGGAGTGTTGACAAAAAACAATATCTCTGAATTAACACCCAGTAATGAAGCATGGAGTGCCTGAAACAATTATGGACATTGATATGTGTGAAATTATTCAAAATGGCTCAACATCCTATGAATAAATATGGTGTGGTAGAGGATACTGGAAGCTGTGCAAGTGTTGTGAACAGCTTAGTGTCGCTGTTCAAAACCATAAAAAAAGTTTGGAAAATTTACTAGTAAGCATATTCCTGTTTAGTTCTATTGCATATTGATTAACCTCTAAATTATAGACATTGGAACAAAGACAAGTATTTCATTTTTTTTTATGCATAGTATTGTCTTTATGTTGTAGAAATAAATAGAACACAAAGTGACTGAAATAAAACCAAAGGCATATGTGTATACGAAAACTGTGGGTTTTTTTCAGGGTATTCATGATCTATATACCTCTCCATCAGAAGTATCCCCCTTCCCCTGCCTGCCACCCCCCCCAAGTCTCTGTACCATATTTCAATGCTTTTAAGAAAATTCTCTGAAATTGCAGTCAACTATTCCTGTAAGAACTGTACTGGGAATAAATCTCTTGGTACAGTTCAAAGTAAAATGCTATTATTACTCAATATCTCTTTCTAAAGAAATTATATTGGCTGGATACATGTTCTTGTGTATCAGAAAAAAAAAAGTCATGTAGATCTCCAAAATTGTGGTCATTTGAAACACCAGCACAAAGTCAATTGCCAGTGCTTCACATCTTCTCCCTGGACCCCATTAGGACAGCAATATGTTTGGAATTTCAGCTTTCAGAGCTGGATTCCATTTCTCACTGCCTCCTTGAATATTACTTTGTTTCTACAAATCTCTTTTTAAGCAGTTTACCTTTGTCTGCCCTTTATTTTGTGGGGCTGGCAGTCTCTTCTGAAATTTTCAACCAAACAACAGAACTACTTATCATTGCCCCTGGAAACACAGTCCACCAGTTTGGGTTTGGCACTGTAGATCACTGATCTCAGCCAATGTTCCCAGCACTGACCTTATGTCTATACACAGTCACTCACTGGCCTTGATGTTTTCCTGTTGGCCTCCACACTTGTCAGTGGTCTTGATGCATGCCTTGAAAATGTTTTCTGTGTAGATTTAAGTTCCTGATTCCTTCAAACAAACATGGCGTGTGTTTTCCCTACAGCTTGTATCTCTGGACTTCTAACAAAATTTGATTCTAGGAAAAGAAGGGATTACTTTACAGGGTTACTCTGTCCTAGAGGTTTCACTTCAGGTTACCTGAGGAAAGAGTTTCATTTTAAAACAGCTGAGCTCTCTGAACAAAATTTTCCTGAGGTTGGGCTATCCTCTGTCTAGAGTGTCTGCAATGAGCATTTTCAAAGCAGATCCTGATGTCAATATAAAATTGCAGCCTTACATCTCTACCTGGAAAAATGACTTTGAAAAAAAGGGTGATTTAAAGATGTGACTATTGACACGTGTCCCTCAGACTAGATGCTTATCAGATGACATAAAGGCAACCCATTAGCACTGCTCTTAAAATTGATTTCAGAGCAGGGCTGCAAAATCACAGTGGCAATTTAATGAATGTTATGGAAATAGTTTTTAAAAAAGGCTGCGAATCTTTTGATCGCTTCTGAAATAGAAACAGTGTGACATCATAACTAATCTGTTGTAGCTGATATACAGACAGTGCAACAGCTGTACAGGTGAAAATAATTTTAATAAAAATGGAGGGAGGGAAAATAATCATGAGCTTGATGGGGGTGAGTGGTACTTCCTTAGTAAAGTTGCAGCTTTTGCCTTGCTGCAGGAAACATGTTTTAAAGCATAAGTTATAAATCACGGTATAATCTACAAATTGTACTCTCTCTTTCTCTATAAATGCATATTATAAACTATAGTGTGTAGAACTATTAGAGAACTTTTTTTGGAGCTAAAATTGATCCATTCTCAACTTCATTTTGTGGAGTATAATTTTCTGCTGGTGTCCAAGAATAGGAGCAATGTTTTGAAATCATGGAATGCGTCAATAGGGATTAGGTAGTTATCTACAGTAATGCCAGAATTTTCCTCTAGATTACCTTGTTTATATTTGCTTTGTAGTGCAAATAGGGAAAACAAACAGTGATCCAGGTGCAATTTTTCCTAAATATCACTTTGTAATAATACTTGATGAAGTCCTAAATCCCTAATCATTATCACATCTGACTTCTTGTGAAGAAAGGATATTAAACTTCCGCCTTGAATAGAGAAGGAAAGATATACCTGTGAAAACTGATCAGAGTGTAAAAAGGAAAAATTATAATTAGCTCTGGTTCTGTTCTAGACATTAAATGATTTGGTTCTATTATTAATTTCCTTACCTATTCAGACTCCAGCTTTTATTGGCTTTGGTAGAATTCTTTAGCTGAGATTTATAATTGGAGAGACAGACAATTCCTTAGACTAAATAAGGATTGATTATTATTGGTGGTTAATTTGATTCAGCACTAATTCAATACTGAGAGTCAGTGCCCTGATGTATTTCTAGTTTAATTTAATATTTATAGAGAATAAGCTGGATGGGCCTTCAAAAGGTCATCTAGTTCATGATGCTGTACAAAGGTAATTAGTATTAATAGTAACTTAGCTTTGATGTAATATTTTCTTTATTTCTCATTGTTGTGTTAAAACTTGTACAATTTGTATTAGACCGCACTACTTGCAATAAACCACATTGATTTAACCTTTTGTATTTCTAGCAGTTGGTCTAAAACCTAAACTGGCCCTCCTGCCTTTCTGATCTTTGCATGGAGTCCTGGCTTCTCCTGCTAATCATAGGAGTGTTTTTAGAGAAAGAAAAAAAAAAAAAAGAAAGATAAATACCTGCTTATAATTCTGCCTATCTTCAGAAAAAATGGAGTCAGGAAAACAAGCCAGGTATTCTCTCGCCTGATCTTGTCAGCCCTTAAAACAGGAATGTGGGTAGCCTCCTTAGAATAGGCTGATGGGTGATCTTTACTCAAATTATCCCATTTTGTTCTCAAGGCCAATTTTGCTGCATCCTTTTCTCTCATTTTTTACCTTTTAAAATTTTGTCTGTGTGTGTGTGAAGGGAGGTGTCATCGAGGCTGGTGTAGTTGAGGCTAATGTAGGTGCTTATACGGAGTTCAGTAAATGCACAGATCTGGGGAACTGCAGGGTTTTTTGCAGGTAGCTTAGAGGCAGTCTCTTGCAGCTGTACATGTTATATGCTTATACACAATAAGGTTTATGTTCTAAACTACAGGTGTTTTAAAAGAACAGAATGTAGAATACAGTCTTGTATAATCTTGATGTTGGAACTCAAATTCCTTTGGAGACTTTTGGGCTGCATTTCATCAAGGTGAAACACAAGGTGTTTGTGTGTGTATCTTAATTTTACATCAAGGATGAAATTTATTTTAGAGTACGAGATAAAATGGAGCAAGGGATTATGTAACTCATGAAAAAAAAATCACTGATAATCTTTGGCTACCAGAGAGAACTACTACCAGGAAGAATTTCAATGGACAACACTTTGTCACAGCAATGGCTGTAGTTGTACTGCCCATTTTGTTTTGGATGCACTTAGTACAATATTTTCTTTGTGTCAGTAATGTTTTTCAAGAGTGACTTTTCTGGGAAAACCTTATTTTACAGACTGTAATTGGGTAACAATTAAAGTCTGACGAACTCTGCTTCCTGCACATTGAGGCACTGCAGTAGAAAGTCATTGGAGAGAGGAGAGAACTGCATTGCTGCTTGGGTTTTTCTGAAATGGAACAGAAGTACAAGATGTTCAAGGACCAAATTTTTCAACCTCTATCCTGTCTTATGCTAGGCATGTTCTCCATCGAAGATTAGGAATCCAGTGAATCTGGTATTTATGGAGAAGCAGAGTTACAGGTGGGTAATTACTTATTTTTAATAAATTTGAAATAAAAAGGTACATAATCAGATGTTTTATTAGGTTCATGTTTGGTATTTTCTTTGTTGTTTTAGCAGTTAACTAAGCTACTTTGTTAATGAGACCAAAATCATGTATCAAACTCAAAGAATGTGTACATCAGAAACAGCAGCAAAAATTAAAACAAAGGTCAGTTCCTCCAGTTTCTTTTTTAAGAGTCTGTTTAAAAAAATATCTTCTGTGTTTCTGTATTACAAATATGGAGATAATCTAGGAAAAATATCCTAGTTCTATTTTGCCTTTATTACACATGTGGAGTTAATTAGACTTTGTTGACAATAGAAGGACTTTGCTGACCCTTGTGGGTGGTGGGTTTGTGTCTAATTAATATGCATTAATAAACAGACTTAAGTTACAAATGGAACTAATCAGATAGATAAGTTTTGGTTACTACATGGAATTATTACATTTCAGCTGAAGATGTAGAGACTCAGCTAGAAAAAGCTGAAATGATGAATGTCCATGCTGGCCTTCGTGTTTTGTTGTGTACTCAGTGCACTGAGTAAAGTTTCCTACAAGACTTGTGATCTGTGTAGGTTGATGCATCCCAGTTGCATAACACATAAGAAGTCTTGTTATTCTCACAAATTTCATACATCTAATTTAATCTATGGTATGCTATAAACCTGCGATGCCACTGCGTTAGCCTTGTAAATATTACGTGGGCACCAGAAATTTCTGCTGTGTAGATTTTGAGGGCTGAAACTCAGAGTACGATTTGACAAGGAGAGAAGGTTTTGGTGGCTGCCTCTGAAGATGTAAGAAGAGCTGTTGTTGTTGCCATTGTTTTGGTTATTAATTTTAAAAATTCATATGCAGAGGTTTATTTCTGGCATTGTTTTATAGAAAAAATTGGCTTATGAGAGGAAATGAGGAAGCGATCCAGGGTCTCCTCAAGAAAAATGAACGCTGGAAAGGATTCCTTGTGAATTCTGCTTGATTCCTATTTCTATAGCTTCTTGCAGTAAAGACTAAGAGCATTAGAGGATTACACTTTCAAAGTTACTGGAAACTGCATGTGGATATCTAATTTTCTAAGCTATCTCATGAAGATACAGATATTAATTGACTGTGACTGTCAAACTTGGTATGTCTTGCTAGTTCTAAATGAAAAGACAGAATTTAACGTGAAAAGAAAGAGACAACCTCTCTGCTGGTGTGCATCAACATCACTGCATGCAAAATTTAGACTGAGATTAAGCATATATGAAGTTAGGAGAGATGTTTTGATCAGGAACCCATCACGTATTTTTGGGAGATTTGGATGTGAATTTGGTTCCTTCTACAGCCTATATTAGAGCTTCATCAGTCTGAGTGCTGAACTTGAAGCTGTCCCTGATATCTGCATCCCTAAAGTACAGGAGCTGAATCTGAAACCAAAGCTAAGGCATAACCAAAGACAGAACTTCCTTTGACTTGTGGAATATGAGGAACCTTCCTTAGAAGTGATGAAACATGAAAGGTCACTTCTTTGTGTTTCAGCTATAAAGAGACACTCCTCAAATCTGCTTTTGTCAATAACTCTGTTACAGCACATCATAAATATATAAAACAACAACAAGAAAATTCCATATGAGGGAACAAGTAACAGCTGACAACTATAGTCATGCTGCTCATTGAACTTCAGAAAGAAATGTTGAGTGACAAAGAGTGGTGAGAACCTGAGTAAGCTAGGATTGAACTCTTCTGTTGAGCTAAGTAAAGAACAGTCAAAACAAACAATGATTAAATTATATACTTCACTGAGAGAGGCTAAGGAGCATACTGATATCTGAAATTTTTTAAAGTGTTCTCATGAACCTTTATAGTTGAGGAGGGATAAAGACTTCTTGTAATAAACTCAGATGTATTTTGAGGAATTTAAGATTCATTCAAACAGAACATTTAATCTTCATTTTTTGAAGAGTGATTGATTCTTTCTATATAGGAGTAGCTACAGTCCTGCAAGAACATTTTTGACATGCTGTGTTTTAAGGACCTCAGCAGTAATGAAAGATATGTTAATCTTATGAAAAATGTATGTATTTATCACATGATTTACAAATAAGAAAAACAGCCCAAACTTTCTTAAATCTGATACACTCTGTATTGTACACCCAATTAGTAAATTTTATTATTTTTCAGTGTAATTACTTCCATGTTGTTAACTGGCTCTGAATATTCCTGCTGATGATAATGTAAATTCATGAGCTGTAATCAGCTCTGGAGTAATTTTGTTCAGATCATTCTCAATGAATTTTTATAAAGAAAAATCGTAATTACAGTAATGAGCATTTTAATGCTCAGCCAAGTTTATCTGGTGTGACGACTTGTGACAAGTTCTGTGGCAGTAGTGATGTTATGCTGGAGATGAATGTATTTCTTAATGATTAGCAGCCTGGTCAATCTTTTGTTGGTATTTTTCAAGTGGAAATATTTAGCAGTGTAGGCTTTTCTATGATTAACATGGTAGTGTTTTGTTGTTCTGCATGTAGATCAAGCTATGGGTGTAGCAGTATTACTGGCTAGGTACAACCAGTTCACTAACTGCCCTATCTGCAAAGCTGGCAACCAAACCTGTAAATTATTTGGGTAGGTAAGCTGCATGCTATGCATATTGTTCTTACCTGATGGCTAACCTTTGGAGGCTTAGCATCTGGAATATATCTGTTCTGTAGTGCCTCTTACGTAATATCTGTTTACTAACTTACTATGTGTGTGTTTATTACAGTGATATTACTTGTGCCTTATGTTGTTTTTCAGATGGGCAGATTCAAGGTGCTTGTACTGGAGTTGGAGGTGACTAGTTGCACAAAATGGTAAAGTCTGTATATTCTTTTCCTCTGAGCAAATGTAATGCAGCTGATATAACAATGCACAAGGCTTCATTGCCATGTGAGAAGTGTCTGCATGATGTTTCTTTGATAAAGAAAGATCAGCTCTGAAGCTTGGTAACTTTGGTGTACCGTTTGGCTCTGTTGCAATTTACTTGGTGGTTTTTCTTTTTGTTCATATCAGTGCTTCAGGCAGGGAATGTAACTCTCTCTATAAAATGTCCATCACTCCCTAATACTGTTGAGGGTCAAGTCTGCTTTATCTCATTCACAAGTACTTTTGGAAGGTAATTATGAAGATTCAGCAAAATCAAGAATAGAATGGAACAGGTGGAAATTTGTTGTTCAGAACAGGAAGTTCAGTAATTCATCTGGATTCCCAGCTTGCCAGTAAACTGCTAATTTCTGTTTCCTTTGCTTACATTCATGCTGACTATAATCTGTGTTTTGTTGGATGTGTCTGTTACATTTATCCTAATTTTCCTCCTTCATCTTGTGGGAAGTGATCTTTGAAATGGAGACTTCAAGTAGAGGCTTTAAATGAAGATCTGTAGACTTACAATAATTTTTTTTTGCAGAAAACATTATGTCAGATTTATCTACTCTTCCTCATGTCTGCTTTGAACCAGTCATTGCTATTCTTGAACCCTTACACATTTTGTCTATTCTTGCACAGGGCCCAAGTCTGTAGGCCTGTAACATGGTATTACCATTGCTAGTAACGGGCTACAGGCTTTATAGTAACTTTGGAAGGCCTCAGGACTGAGGCTTGTTGGGCTTGCTCTGTCTGAAATTCTCTTGAGATATTTGGAGCTGTGTTTTACATGGTCGAGGTCTAACATAAATTTTTGTTTTAGTTATGCCTATTTTGTTTCACTTCTACTTGTCTCTCTATGATGCAACCATAGGTTTGTATAGATAACAGTAACAAGCAGTTATTCTGTGTAGAGTGAGTTGTTCACAACTCTAACATAATGAGGTATTACAAAGTAATGCTGCTCTGGTGTGACAGCAAGAGGCTTTGAGAAGTGGAGCCACAAGATGCAGGATGGAGGAGTAGAGGCGTGGAATGCCAAGAGAGGGGGCATAGGCTTGATACTGGACACCCCACTTCTTCAGACCCATCCTTTCTCTAGTATGTCCTTGCCTCTGTTGTACTATGGAGCCCAGAACCGGACCCAGTCCTGATGTGTCTCACAAGAGCAAGTGGAGAGGAAGGACCACTTGCCTTGATTTGCTGGCAACAGCCTTCCTAGTGCAGCCCAGGACACTGTTGACCTTCTTAAATGAGGAATGAGCAAGGCATAAAGGCATGTTAGTAAACATATGAAAGGGATCCCAAGTGGATCCTAGGGAGGGAGGAGAATGAAGCCAACAGCATCAACATCATACTCCTCCCAGTGAAGAACTTGCACATGCTAACAGTTTGTGTAACAGCACCTCCTTTTCCCCCAATACTGGATTGAATCACTGACCTCCTTAGGACCCAGAGGAGCTGGGGAAGGGTGAGCATAACACCAGGAGAAGGGATAGAAACTAGGAAATGTGTTTACTCTTAATGTATTATTACTATTAAATCTTTTTCTGTATGGAAGCATTCTTTTTCTGCAATACTTAGATCTGGAATAATCATTATTCTTTGAATAGATTGTATTGTTAGCACAGTCAAAATCTTAACATTCTTGGCTTTATATGTGAGGAACATTTCCTCTTTTCTTGTAAACAAATTTTTGAGTGTAAAAAGACCAAAAGAAACATTAATTTTACAGTTATCATTTGTCCACTCAAATTCATATTCTGGAATAGGGTATTCTTTTTTCTGTGGAAACTAGCTGAGGAGTTTGGGGTTTGGACTGAAATTCCATAGCAGAGAGAATTAGAGTAATCCTGAAATGAGAAATATGATTGTACAGTGTTTTTCAGGGTTAGGCAGACTGCAAGACTAAAGGTTGTCAACTTGACTTTTTTTTTTGTGCAGTTATGAACAACTTGCAAATCTCCTCTTTCTTTAGTCAACATTTTGCTTTGGAAATTTTTGAGGGCAGATACAAATGGAAAAGAGTTTATTTTGTAAAGGGGTCTTTTTTTTTTCACCCAGATGTTGAAACAGATAAGTGCACCTCACTGTTTAGTTGGTAGCACCTGATTTGAGCCAGGGGTATTACAATTATAGCACAAGATTGCAGAGGTCCCACTTGAAGTTGGAGTCCTGGTGTGTTAGCTGCCATACATATACACACTGCATAGTGTCCTAAGTGATGGATCATGCCCTAAGGTAGGTTTAGAATGGCAAGCAGTCAAGACTTGTTGAATTAGTGGTGTGCTAAGTAGACTCTTAACATTTTTCTGTGTGGCAATAGCACTGTGCCAGATTCCTTTATATGCTGTAGTATATTTACTGTAAGTATAACCTATTTATTGCTATAGTCATCCTTCACCTTTTTGCTGTTTTGAGATCAAAGCAGGAGGGAAAAAGGTACAGAATTTCCATATTTGCTAAAAATAAATGCTGCTTCCCTTCATTAAACTTTTTGACAGGAAGTGTTTTGTCTTGCAGCTCCTGTAAGTAATATTTATGAACTAAATGTCTCTGCTGCATTCATTCCATCAGTGTCCAGATGAAGATCTTTGAGGAAGAGAAAAAGATTTCATACTCTGCTGAGATTAACACAGGGCCATCCCACATTCTAACTGGTGTTGCTTTTTTTTTTAATCATACCTGAAAATTCATGTGAATAAAGAAAAATCCAAATTTATAACTGCACACATGAGAAAAACATCTTTTAATACTGTGGACCATCATATACCATGGCTTGAGAAACTCTTGCTAATGGTTTGTAAAGAGCTGGGCAATGATGTCAAAGTACATTAAATGTGTGTGTTATTTTTATACATACCTTTAAAAGTATAATATAAATCCCTGCCTACTTCAGTGTATGTTACAGGGAGTTATATTAGTCTGCTCCATTTAATATTTTGTTTGTCTTAATTTAACTTTTACATAGCAGTGTACATGCTATATCCTGCATTTAATATTCTAGTCTTACTCAGAATGTCTTACAGGCATTGTGTTTCTGCATTGGGGTTGTTACCCCTTAATAGCATTTAGTTTCTAGATTGGAACTGAAAA
>VZTO01015403.1:0-20929 GCA_013400615.1 Syrrhaptes paradoxus
TCTATGATTCTATGATACTGAACTGCCTATGGCCTTGTGGCTTTAAAAGTTCCGCAGGTTTTATAGCCTCTCTCCTTACCTAATTCTATCTAGATTGCACAGGAAGTGTCAGTGGTGTATTTTGGATCTTCCTCTTAATACAAACATGTCTTGAGAGGAGAATCAGTTGGCTAAACAGAGTTTGATGAAAACTCAATTAAAGCAGATGGAAATAATTCCATTGTACATCCTACTTGGGGAATATACGAACTTCATGGAGTTCCAGTTTTTGTGAACCTAAGGGATTTTTAAACACTCTGAGGACTTGCAAAATTAATTTGGTCTCTTTTCATTCTGTCATTTAAACTCATAGTTTGTTTTATTTTCTATAAAGATAATTCAATTTCTTAAAAAACACAAAAAATGTTTTTCTAGCTACAGACAATCATGTGCAATGTATTAAGGATAGAACAGCCTCCAAGTCCAAGGTTTGGCACAGTCTCAGTCCTAAAGAGACATACTTACAAAAATTGGGACTTATTTTCTTTCTTTTCTCTCTGCTTCTTTCCCAGGGTGTCTCTTTTTCACACAGTCAGCTCTCTGCTTCTTTTCTCCCTCTGTTTTTTACCATATATTTCTGTCTTCTCCCTTTTTCATAATTAACCTTAAAGAGACAAGATGTGCGCCCAGTAACACTGGAGTCAACATCAAAATTTTTAATGAATAATATTTCAGTAGGATTGAAATCTGTCAGAAAGTTTTAGCCCACATCTAATAAAAACAGGATGGCCATGAATCATTTCCAGCCCTCTCTCTTGTGAGCTTATTGCTTTTTATTCAGAAGCACTGTATTTTGGATAGCACCAGACAACACCTTCAAAAAGTATTCACGTAAATTAAAATTTCAATTTGTTTGAGTGTCTTCATGCTCCCTTTTGTGTTCACTCATCATGAATATGCCAATACATAAAATTATGACAGAACTGATCAGAGTAAGAAGTTAATTTTAACTAAATACATAAAAAAAAATCAACAGTTGGGAAGAACCTCAAGATCAAAAGAAGTTCCTGGAAGTTATCAGAAAAAGGTTTTTTAATAAATTTGAGACAGCTGTAAACAGTCAATGGGGATTCACTTAAGAAAAAAAATCAAATTTGCACAGGTATGTGTCAGTAAAATACTCAGCACAAATATTGAGCATACTCTTTATCAGTGACAGAGTTTAATTAATGGTTCATTCAGCTGCTCCGAAGCACCAGTCCAACCTTCAAGGCCACCAGCCACTGTCACCAGGAGGAACTTTAGAACTAAACCCAGCCTCTATTACTGTGGGACATCATCATGCACATCATCAGCTGTGACACACGCATTGTATCTTACCTATCCTTACCTATCCTCCTGCAAAAACATCTAAAACACTAGTTTCTAACCAGCTTCCTTCCTCAGATACAGATAATTCAAAGTCCAACTGCATCTTCCAAGCAGCCTCTGCTTTCTGCTACTTGAGAATCATAGACAACTACAATGAAAAAGAATGTGGAAATCAGCTTAATGTATCTAATCTGTAAAGTTATATTCTCTCTTGCAGAGAAGAGTTACTTTATCAGTTTATCAAATAGCCCCCAAAATAAACTAGACAACCTCCTCAGTCTAGCTGCTTTATCAGGCCTTGTCCAGGTCACTTAAAATCATCGCAGATACAGGCCAGTTTGAAGAAATTAAAAGCTAATTCCTGAAGGAGAAAATGTTCAAAGAAAACTTGAACATTTAAAAAGCAAGATCACTTCCAAAGAATAGTAAATAATGTGCTGTCAGAGGCATAGATTTCACAAGTCAAATTTCTATGCAAAGAGCTGTATCCTCATGCCAGCAAATGCTGCTTTTCCTGAGCTCTGTTGCACGGACGATGCAGTTTACTAGTTCTTTCTTGTGCCACTAAATGTGTAGTAGTTCACAGGCTACAGTGATTCAGATTTCCATATTTTGAAAGACTGCAACTGCTTCTCCAAACTGCAAAATAAAATCCTTTTCTTGTGTCCCAGTGCAGAGCCTCATGCCTACCTGACCAGCTGAAGGTCAGAAGGGCTGCAGTGGTGGCCCCTCTGCACTGGCTTAAATGTCCAGACAAAATAAAAGAGGAGGTGTACATTTATTTTGGGCGTATTTTATTTCACACATGTACACATTTAGAAACATTTATTGCCTCAGAGCTACTGGCAGAAACCAAGTAAGCAGATTTTGGATCTGACTTTACCTTTCTGTTGTATTTTTAAGGAAAAGTCCCATAACACATGTCAATCTGTTCTCAGCTTACTATCTTTCAAAGTACAGTGTTAAACTCTCTGCTACTGACAGCAGCATTAGTACTTGCCTATCACTGTGCTACCTGGAAGTCCTTGGCAGAAATCAGGATTCTGCCTGTCTAGATGCTGCAAACAGGACTTTGTGAAGAAGGTCACTATTCACAGTGATTATTAGAGTTAGCTGTAAGCAGAAACACTGCTCAAAGGAAAATTTTGGAAAATCTTGGACCCATATTCAAACTAGCTGCTCTGGCCACTTCAGTGGTAATCGCTTAGTCTGCATTCTTGAAACCCTTAGTTGCTAACTCTGACTGGCTTTAAACCAGAGCCGCTTTTCCTGTCAAAATCCCAACACAGAATCAACAGAAACAATGAAGGAGATGAGGATGTTATCCCACTTCATAAAGTAGTAACTGAACACAGAATAAGGACAGAGGCTGCATAAAGATGTAAGGAAACTGCAGTTTTCTATATTGCAGGCAGCAAAGTGCCTACACCTGAAAGGTTCTTTCTTTTTCCCTAGAAGCAAAGGGGAGGCTGTAAGTGCAAACAAACGGTAAAACTAATATTAACCAAACAGGAAGAAGTAAAAAAAAAAAAGACATCATGGAGTAGTTAAGACTCTGTCTCTTAAATAGTTAATGACCATCTTGCATTGCTGTACTTGCATAATCTCAAAACATTTTAATATTGAGAAATTAACACAGATTATTTCATTTACAAATATGACAGTTAGAATGTTTCTGTATTACTTCATAGGAGCTTCCGTTCCTTTACAAAATGCCACGAGTCCAGTCAGCAAACAATATAGTTTTGCTAACTAATTACCCAATCTCACATGCAAGGTAATAAACCTTGTGATAGCTTGCTTTTGCTCCATAAACTCTCCCACAAGTAATGTTTTCTGACAATAAAGAAGCAATATCTCCCATCCCCCTTGAGTAAATATTTGTTAGTTCTGCAGCATTGCTGTGTTACAATGAATCTACAGAAAAGACTTGAGGGAATGGCACAGATTTCACAAAATATATTACCAAATGCTTACATTGTAAATTCCTCTATACCCACAGTTAAAAGGGACATGTTCCAGCTTGCTGCTTTGCTGTAGAAGAACCTGAAATGCATATGCAAAATAAGGAAAGAAAATAAACATTTCTAAGGACCTGATCTTGCAAGTTGTTGAGTCACCACCAATGATTTCCATGGGAATGTTTGTGCTTAAAGTTAAGAACGTGCTTAAGAGCTTTGCTGAGTCAAAGCCAGAGAACTCAGCTTCCCGCAGCACTTGTATTTTTCCTCATTTGAAACTATAAAGATGGTCTTCACACCTTCCTCAATTGTTTTAAGCGGTTGATGTGTTCTAGGTGTGAGTTAGAACAAGGTGCTTTCCTTTTCCCTTAAAAATGTACATTTTTTACTGTGTGCCTAAATACTTTAAGAAAACCCCTCCTCTGCCTAACCTGAAAAGAACTAATCGACACATTATTATATATCATAACTAATTAAATTGAGTACTTTGAGTACCACGTGCTTTATCTGATTGCATTTGATCTGCATGACCTTTCAACCAAAAGGGGAAATAAACTTATCTGCAGCGAAAGCATGACACGATTCCCGACCCTGCCTTACCTTCTAGAATTTTTAAAAACGTTTTGTACCTAGGTTTTACAACTGTACTGTGAGTCAACTTCCTAACACAGTGATGTCATCATGTTTATGACATCTTGTTTTCTTTTTCTCGCTCCGGTTTCTGTTCTGGCTTTAACCGAACAGTTTAACCTTAGACTTTCCCCATTGCTTCCTGTGTTAGATCCATACTGCCGAAAACTCTGTGCTGACCTCTAAACCTCCTGCACTTAAGTGTACTATGTATTGCATAGTCATCATTAAAATCAGTACCGTTTTCTTGGAAACATTTTTAAGGTCATTTAAGTATCTTGGACTGTTGCCTGTTAGTAATCTGCCTACAAAGAATACTGTAAATCAGTGCTTGGCCAGTTGAACTATGATTGTTGCTCCTACTATTGGTGTTCTCAAATGACTGGGATTCTGTTGCAGCAGGAGCTTCACAAACACAGGAAGAAACAGTACAAAAGAACTCACTCATGCCCAGATAATACAGGTTTTAAAACTTTTTAGCCAAAATGACACGTGATTTTCATTAATGAACAATGTTGTAATAGTTCTCACACTCTTAGCCAAGGTCAAAACAGCTGGTTTTTTAAGAGCAATTTTTTTTACAGAAGCTAAAATGCTAAGTAAATGCTTTAGTTCTTATGTGTATTAGTAGCAATTTTCAAATGCAAGAGCTACAACAAATAGATTTAATATATCATACTGCAATGTACTCTGGACCTTAAAGCTGAAGACAAAATCTGGATGGTCTTGTTTTGTCATGGTGAAAAGCACAATATATGTGCAAATTCTCAGATTATTAGTCCTAAAAAGATTGAACAAAATGTCCTACCTGCGCATAGTCATCTGCACAGTCTTCTAAACCATTTATAGAACATTTTAACATATTACTCTAGAAGAATTGGAGAAATTATTGTCTCAGTCTTTGCTTCACTTGTCACTGGCTTCAGTGGCAAAACCAGTTTAAGAAACCTGGGCTTCTCCTCTTTCATCACACCAGTTTCCTGCCTCCCCAGCAATACTCATAGAGCTGATGGTGGGGCTCTGCAAGAAGGGGGATTGCTGAAAGGATCTAGGTTGTGAAGAACCCTGAAGAGGCTGATATATTGTGGTGCACGGGTAGGAATGAGAGGTGAGCAGAAGGGGCACATGGGAGGAGGCAGGACTCCTTGAACTGACATTATCTTTGTAACACAGATTGACACGCTGAGAAATATCCTCCTGTGGCTGGGGAGCAGCTATGGGGAGGTGTGAAGAACTCTGTTGCAAGTTCCTAACACCTTCAGCAAAGGGGAGAAGGCACCAAGGTTTAGCAGTGACTTCCAGAGGCAAATTAATCACAGGCATTAAAGAGGTTACAAACTCATCCTCCCACCCCAGAGTCTACAAACTACAGCTAAAATTTCTTCTTTTTCCTGTAATTGCTTGTTCCTTCAGACGTTGTGATATTGCTGCTATTCCATTCATGCTGCTGACACCTTACATATTTTTCTTAACTGAAAAATGCACTGAAGGTGAGGTTAGATTTAAAGGAAGCCCAGTCAGCCAAACCTGGATGGTTGTGGCAGATCCAGTGTCGGTGGTTACCCATGCAGACTTCCCCAAGCTGCTTATTCAGGCCTCACCACCCATTCCGGGTGAGATTGCCGCACCTTCCCATCTGCTGACGTCACTGCATGTGTAGTCCCTTCTAACACGGTTCTGTCAAAATTGATCCAGTTTTTCTTAAAAAACATCCCTCACTATGAAGTATTTAAACGCACTCAAATCTTTCTGACGAAATAAAGTTAATGAGTAACGAGACATTCAACTCTGCTAGAGGCTGGGGGTAAGGAGGGGGACAAAAATTTCCATTTGGCAGAAAGTGGCAGGCAGTGGACAGTAGCCTGGATAAGTCACTCCCTCACCCCATTGCCTGTCACCATATGTAGGCTAGTCTTATACTGGCCAGCAAAGTTGGACCTAACCCACCAGTTACTCCTAACTAATGCTTTTCAGTAGGTCAACAGCATCTGTTACTCAAGAATAAGCAGACAAGACAACTCAAGAATGCCCTAGTCCAGACCATATCTGGATTTTGGGGTAAAAGATGAAAAAGTAGTAACAAAACCCCACACACACATTTTTAAAATATAAAGTTTGAGCTTTTGTTTACACATCATAAAGTACACAAAAAATGGAAAATATCTATTTAAGTTTCAACTTTCCATTTCAAGTAACAACACTCCTTGAAATGCAAAATATCAGCTTTGAATGAGTGTTGCAAAATTATGTGGCAAATTAGTCTCCCAGGTTGTGCATTTCCAAACTTTAATAACCCATNNNAATCTTTCTGACGAAATAAAGTTAATGAGTAACGAGACATTCAACTCTGCTAGAGGCTGGGGGTAGGGAGTGGGACAAAAATTTCCAGTTTCCTCACCCCATTGCCTGTCACCATATGTAGGCTAGTCTTATACTGGCCAGCAAAGTTGGACCTAACCCACCAGTTACTCCTAACTAATGCTTTTCAGTAGGTCAACAGCATCTGTTACTCAAGAATAAGCAGACAAGACAACTCAAGAATGCCCTAGTCCAGACCATATCTGGATTTTGGGGTAAAAGATGAAAAAGTAGTAACAAAACCCCACACACACATTTTTAAAATATAAAGTTTGAGCTTTTGTTTACACATCATAAAGTATACAAAAAATGGAAAATATCTATTTAAGTTTCAACTTTCCATTTCAAGTAACAATACTCCTTGAAATGCAAAATATCAGCTTTGAATGAGTGTTGCAAAATTATGTGGCAAATTAGTCTCCCAGGTTGTGCATTTCCAAACTTTAATAACCCATAGAGAGACCACTGCCTTATCTTATTGTCTTGGATTTCTCAAGACCCTTTTTCCATCAATTATGTTTCAGTTGTGGTTATATGTCATTGATTCGGTAACTATATTGGCTCTTTTTTGGACTAGTATTGAGCAGATCTCAAGTGAAATCCAGGTCCTTTTTGATGGCAAAAATCACTTATGAATTATTCTAATATTTGAGATACTATGGATGTGGTTCTGGTTTTTTTCATCCTGATACAACGCGGTGCCACTCAGTCAAGAGCAATGTAAAGCAGTATAAGGCAAAACATTGCTTTGTATCAGGCTGTGTTGTTGTTCACTGCAGTAACACAGCAGCAAGAGTCAGCCCCTCTGAATCATTTATATCTTAAGGGAAAATTACCTGTCTGACACATTATTCTTTAATGCAATTTTTCCATGTCTTAGTTCTTTCAAAGGAAATGCAGGGCTATACTTTAGAAACCATGTAATACATAACAGGTGTGGTATTTGGTAATACTTGCATTAAATAAGTAAGTACTCCTCAAGAGCCCTTACAAAAATGTAAGTCTCAGGAATCCTGCCTTACCATACCTAAAACAAATGAGTTATGCATAAGTGTGCACTACTTTTGCAGATAATTTCAAGGTTTATAGGCAGGCAAAACATTTCAAAATGCTTGTTTGTGGATCTCTACTTTTTCGTATGCTGAGTTAAATGACAGAAACTACAAGTGCCAGTGCAGATTATTTATTTTCTTGTAACTGGCCTTGGAAAAGAGTGCAATCATTGTTAGCAAGAACAGTAAGTCCATCTTCATGAGTTTAGATAAGGAAAGATTTTACAGGAAGCTGTAAGAAAGAAAAGCACTTTCTACAGCAAAATACATTGTCAAATGACTCCTCTTGTATAGTGTCTGTTTACTGGAAGTTATTGAAAAAAATAACTGTAATAGAAATGTTAGTTTAAAAGACATTAAATTTTTAAAAACTTCAGTGAAACTCAAATATATTGGGTGGCTCATTTTCATGGAGAAGCACTGATGAAAATTAAAAAAAAAATCCTTGTCAGCATTTTTTGAGAAAAATACAGTTTCCTAATACAACATGTCACTTAAGTCAGGAAAAAAAAATGTACTTTCAAAAGTGAAAATTAACAAGTTTTTCCATAAATAGGAAAACATATCCACCATGGCTTACTCAGAGCACTGCAACAGCTCTACCTCCTGAATGTTTGTTGTCTTCCAACAATACCTCCAGTTCCTGCTCATATTCCTAACTCTTTCCTTCTCCCCCTACTTAAGAACACCCTTTTCTTAGAGAAACTAGGCTAAACTCAAATTAATTCTTCATGAAACAGTTTAAATCATGAAAATATTAAAACAAAATTCTAGAACAATTATCTAGAGCTCACATCTACATCCACAAACACAAAGAGGAGGGACCAGAGCAAATCCAACTCCTCTGGTTGTGTGGAAGAGGCACTGATGCTTCAGACTTTCCAGTTTTGGACCTCGTGAGAACCCTTATCAACACTGTTGCTAAAGATGCCCAGCATTCCCCAGGCCCGGACAATTTGACACAACTTTGCTTCACCTCTCTCAAGTCACGGCATATCAGTAGAATAATTCTCTATTCACACCATGCCTGTCCTGTGAGCTTCAGTAATGACAAATCACTGACTGGGACATTCCACATGCATTACATTGTACAATACTTATCCCAGATCTGGCACTTCTCTGTATTTTCGTTAATTATTTGCATAATGAAATCAATAGCACTCATATAAGCTTTGCAAAAGAGGAAATGCTTGGAAAAGCTGTAAGTCCTGCACAGACGGTAGGGTTTGAATTCAGAAGGATGAACTGAAGAAATAGAGACAATGCATTACCGAAATAAGATGCCTGCGGTCATTAAACAAATGGAACGCATTTCACTAAAGGCAAATCCAAAGCATAGCACTTGGGAATAATCAACTGAACAAATACAAGATGGGGAATGACGAGGCAGCGGTTCCACAAACGGGATCAGAGGTCGCGGTGGGTCACAGAGTGAACATGTGTCAGCGATGCCACGAGGCTGCAAGAAAAGCAAACGTTGTTCTGGAAAAGGGTCAACACAAAGGCTTCATTCAGATCCAGTACTATCTTCGGTTTGAAGCTGGTATGACAGGCATCAAATGGAGAGAGTAGAGAGGAAAGTAGGTAGAGTTCTCCAAGCCTGAGAAACATTGAAAGGACCAGGCTCTTCATCATCTACAAATGAGGGGAGTGTGGGGAGACATGATAATGGTCTTCAGACATGTAAAAGGCTACCGCAGAGAAAAGAGACGGTAGTGGAGTTAAATTGTCACAAGGGAGAATCAGACAAATCTCTTCCAAGAATAGTTTAGGCATCCTTAGACATGCTTGAGAACAGAGGATGGACTAGCTGACTTTCAAGGGCTCCTTTCTTTGTCTGTTTTCTATCACTCCTTCAATGCAGCTTTCAGTAAAATCTTCGAGTTGCTCCAGAAACAAAATACCGACAAGTCAGCAGCTTTGAAGACTTTTTTTAGTGTATGTTTAAGCTAATCTAGCACTTCCCAACTAAAAATGACTACCTTTAAACCTAAAAATAAAAGTCAAAGACCAACATCTCTACACTAGCTGTGGGAAAAGGTAGGAAGTAGAAAAACAGCTTCTTGGGAACTAATAGAAGTATTTTCCAAACAAATTAAAAACACAGTAACAAGATGATTGCTTAAAACACTCATGATGGTGTTAATGGCTGACAGCTTTATATGAAAGCTGAGGACTTTTATAAGAACTTGCTTCATGGCAAAAATCAACAAGCTTTAGCAAAATAACTATTTCTTGTGTACATACAACATTTTAGAATAAAAATTCACCTTGTTCTTCAAAGTAACTTTTTTCTTTAAATGTTTTTTTCCCACAAGAGAATTTTAGTTACAGAGTTAGAAGAGATTATTTATTGTAAGTATTTTACCACCACCCACAAAAGGAAGGAGACTGGCTCCTTAGGCTTCCAATTAACCAAAACCTGGTCTTTGGAATCCAAGGTGGGCTCAGTGTTCCTTTTATTTTTTAATCTAGATAAATTCTAACTGGGGTTTTAATTGAATTATCCCTTTGATTAGAAACTTATTTCCTGATATTGTCTAAGTTGGCAGAAGAAAAGAAGATAATGCTCTGCGTCAAATACTTCTGTACAGAAAGGGGCATGTCTGTCATTGATCTCCTTCACAAGGGCATGTGCACCAAAAAGGCAAAATCTGTTTTTTAAAAAACTTAGAGGAAGGATTACACAGACAGTCTGGAATAAATTCTCTGATCAGCTACAGGCAATAGCATCATATGAGCAGAGAATCTGCCTCAATATGAACTCTGTCTTGCATTGCTTGTATGCTAGTATTTGAGGTTAGTTAATGCCTGCATCTTATTTATACAATTGTTATCTTACACCTACGAGAGTACAATACCATCAGAGTAATTTCATGCTTTACAGCTGTGAGAGGATAAATTTTACTATATCATTTTGTTAAACATTCAAGTGTAGATATCTTTGTGCCAAAGTAAGATAGCTGGGCATTGAAGCAAAAGTCTGTGGGACATACAATGAAGAATACCACATTTGAGATGGACAGACAGATGGACGGAAGGAAGGAAGGAAGGAAGGAAGGAAGGAAGGAAGGAGAAAACAACCAAACCAGAGTGACCAGTTAGAACTTCAGATTTTTAGATTTTGCATATACAGCAACCAGAAGTGAGTATACAACTAATTGGCTGAACAAGCCTCTGTACAACTTTAAGCATGGAAATACATTTAAAATTTCAAAGTATATATTCCATCCAAAATATCTAATATCTTCCTCAATACTATAATATCTTAAAGATCAGAAACAGCATAGGAAGATCAAAGTTTAGTTATTTTGTGTTTCATTTCCATGAGAAATGAGAGACTTATAAAAACAGAAAGGCAAGAATATCACCTATTAGTCACAGAATTTTTATTTATAGCCCTGGAGAATGGTGAAATAATATACTTAAGCATGCATATGTCAGTATGAAACTCCGTGTCAGCTCATCTCAGAAAACTTTTGAGACTATTTTGCCTGTATATTTAGGCATGGTATTAAAGATATCTGGTTGTAGAAATGAATGAAAATAAGAAGTAGAAACAAACATTTTTTTGAGTTTGATAGTTCTTCTCCTACATCTCTTCAATATACCTGGCATAAGCTGCATTATTTCAAATATTTTTCTTAGATAAGAAGAAATATTTAGAAGAAACTAAGAGTTTTATAAGCGTTCACTCTCTTGCAGCTTCACTAGTTTTAAAGAAGGTAATATTTGTATTTGAGTATTTAAATAGTTTTAAATGTTCTGCCCAGCACTGGGCATGAGAGACTACAAACCTGGGTCTCGATCCCAGTGTCTGCAGGCCTGTGAGGGACGTGCTGACTCCACTGATCTCCAGGATGTACGTGCCCCGCTGAATTAAGTTAAACCACTAACAAAAACAGAGCAGATCACACCATCCTGCATCTCTTCTCCTCTTCCCTTCATTTGCACCCCAGAACACACTGTGCGCCTCAGCTCAGCCCAGCTGCAAGAACAGTTACCAGCCACCATATGTTTGTGATCACAAATTTTGTGCAAGATACTATGTCCAGAGCTGAGCTGATGAAAGACATGCGAGCTTTTTTTATGCATTTCATGCAAAATAGCTTGAGTAGTTTAAAATTATCTTGGAAAGCCACTGACTTTGCACTGAAACAAATGAAGAAACTTCACAGTCGGTTTGGCTGTGGGAGCAGTGCCACCCCAATGCAGCACAACCTTTCCGCAGCAAGTTTCTTATCGTGGCATTAATGTGTGTTTGGAACCTGAGACCATGCTTGGCTCAGAAGGATTACAGCTTCAAAGGCAGCGGCTAGGAAGAACTGACTGAAGAAAATCCAAATGCCTACCCACTCAGATTTACACTACCAATTATATTATCTGTTCAGCATTCCTATGTGCCTAGCTTCGACATGATTATCCAAAGATAGATAAAAGGCTGAATTAGTCATACAAGTTCTGATAATGTTTAAAAGAATCACAAATTGATTATTGCAACTGCATAAACTTTATGGAGACATAATAACATGAATATTTGTAACTTCTGCTGCCAGAATATTTTTTAAAATAATGATGTGGTCTCATACAGCAGTGATCATCTACATATGGGAGTGAGTATGCACGTATTTCATAGAATCATGGAGTCATAGAATCATAGAATGGTTTGGGTTGGAAAGGACCTTAAAGGTCATCAAGTTCCAACCCCCCTGCCATAGGCAGGGACACCCTCCACTAGCCCAGGTTGCCCAAAGCCTCATCCAGCCTGGCCTTGAACCCCTCCAGGGATGGGGCATCCACAGCTTCTCTGAGCAACATGTTCCAGTGCCTCACAACCCTCACAGTAAAAAATTTCTTCCTAATATCTAACCTAAATCTACCCCCTTTCAGCTTAAAACCATTACTCCTCGTCCTATCCTGCATAGTCCTGTTAACTTACAGAAGTAGAATACTGCTTTAATTCATTCAATTAATAAGGAACAGAAAACCTTGAGAGAAGATGTTACAATACGTGTACTGGCATGTTTTGCACTCTATAAACTAATGTAAGACCTTACTGTTCTTCAACACTTCTAGTCTGAAGGTTTATTATACTGGTTAGGAAAGATCAGCTATACTTCAAAATACAAAGGCTGTTCCCTGAATGCTGGGTTTAGATGCTCACATAAAAACCTATTAGCTAAGGCATGCATTCAAAAAAATATCGTCATAATCTAATACTGACTTCATCGTGATGTATAAGCAGCTGGAGCTTCAGAGTTTAACTATTTTTTTTTAAGTGTTGCACTCAGTAAGAAAGTATTTTGTTTACCCATGAGAGCTTGTAGTGACTCCACACAAAGAGAATCCCACACCTTCCTTTTAATAACTGCAGGAGTTGGGGCCAAATCCCTACTGAAAGTCTTTGACTACAAGCAACATGACATCATGTAAATACAAAATCCTCATGGTATAAAAGGTGTCTTGAAGTGCTGTAACATTTTGGAAAAACATATCTTTCTGCTGCATGTACTGAAAGTCATCAAGATGGACACAGCAAGGTAGCAGGAAGTTGTAGCGTCTTTCCAGGAGACACGAAGGTTAGTAGACTACGAAGGTGTACACAGAAGCTGGGTGTGCTCTTACCAAGCTATTCAGTAAAGTTAGGCAGTATCAAGAAAAGAGACAAATACATTTTTATTTTTAAACACTTTACAGCAGCTTGTAAATGTAAAAGCACCAGAAAGGTTTTACATGCACCTGAAAGAAGGATAAAATTAGCTGCCAGGGTCCAAAAAGGAAGGAAAGCTGTGTCAGTCCTTAGCACTCTCAGATTTAGCTGCACTCCTCCGCTGCCCAGACACACAATGGCTTTATCAGTTCAAATCCCATCCATGCCACAAGGGAGGATAAGCTAGAAGCCTTCAGGAACCCCAGGAGAGGCAGGCAGTGATCACCAGCACCCCAAGTACAGGGCAGTCCCACACCCAGGCAGGACTGGGGTGGTGGTCAGGTCACAGTCCACCCACAGTACCAGACACGGGTATTGAACAAGGTCCATGGTCCACCCAGGGGGTGCAGCCAGATGTCCCTGCAGGAGAGTGCCAGGGACAAGGGTGCCCATCATGTGAGTTCAAGGTCCAGCTAGGAAACAGGGCAGGAGACAAGGCTGCCTGGAACAGAGGTCCAAGGTCCAGCCAGGAAGGCAGCCAGGGAACCTGGACTGCAAGAGATGGAGCTGGACACGGCTACACCTAAAACGCCGTGGAAGCAAGAATGGGATGCCCAGAGCTGAGCTTAAATGGGAAGGGTGTGGGTGGGGGTCCTGCAGAGGTTGGTCAGGGCAGCTACAGCCTGTCGGTGCCCCCAGGGGACCAGGGGGGCACAGAGCTCACATAGAAAAGAGGGTATGCAGAGGCACAGCCCATTCTGCCTCGTCACAGACCTTTAGGGACATTGGGAATAAATGAAAAATGAGTTGCCAAAGCAGCTGTGTGCTAGTTGTAGATGGCCTTATGGTCCTTCAGTTTTTGGAAAATGGTGCATGACTATTTTGTGTCAGTGACTGGCAGCAAAACTACATGCATCCAGGCCAGAACCCAGCATGGTACCATGCGGTAAGGGGTCCATGACAAGATCTCAATGGTTATTTAGTGAATAAAGTGATGAAATGGCCTCTTGGTGACTTTCTTGCCTCTTTGTGACTCCTCCTAACAACTCCTCCTCTGCTTCTAGTCTCACTTTTTTTCTTATAAAGCCTTACTATAGGTTCATTTCAAAACTTGGCATAAAATCAAAAAAATGCAGAGGAGTTTTTCTGTGTCATTAAGGTTTTACAAGGTGCCAATCTGATCTAAGGAGTAGGGGTCCTGGACGTGAGGTAGACAGCAAAACACTAAGCAAAGAACAGAACAAAAGATGTCTTGCTGGCACTTAGAGGAACTGGAAGGATAAGTGTGGAAAGGCAACGCTGTTAGATTTGTTTCATTTTCTACATGTTTCTACGATTTGGTTTAGGTCAGTTATTCTTTCTATTGTGATACTGTCCCACATATCTTCCGTAAGAGGAAAAAACCTTCTAAATTTGTATGGTTTTTAAGTCCATTTTGGCAACAGTGAAGGTCTCCAAGTTTCTATCTGACAACAAATGGTATTTGCTCCATACAATGCCAACAATATTAAAATAGAGAGTATTTGTAAAGTTTGGGGAAAAAATAATAAATGATGTGCATTTCTAGTACACTGATACAATAACTAACCCTCATTCCCTTCAACCTGTAGCAACTGTGCATGCGAGTGTGCTCTATGTGGAATAAAAAGGAGAGTTTGTGATCTAGACTTTCTGCGTTTCTTAATTTGAGATGGTTGTGTGTTATGTAGATTGTTCCACATGTGCTAAGTTAAACTACTCAATACAAAACATCATTATGGATTCTATACACGTTAGTTACTTATAGAACTGTCTGCTATTTTAAAATTCTTCAGATAATTCATATAATTTATAGTTACTTTTTCATGTCATACCACAACAAAAGCTTAAGATTTCTTAGCATGGTGTGACAAAATCACATATCAAATCCCAGTGCCCTTATTTCAATATAGTATACTCTATCACAAACACTGCAACTTGAAATCCATCACGTCCAGTTGTGCACACTAGTACATGCACAAAATCATGCACATGAAGACCATATGGCTCTATTCAGATGTGTAACTTCCCCACACGGCGAAGTCTCAGTATTATGGCAGTTGAGGTACTCATGGGCTATAAGAAAATCCAAATGACTTGAAGTTCATACCATGATCTTTTTTTCAAGCCAAAGGCAGCCATCAGAAGAATAGTGTAATAAGCACTTCCACACCAACAACCAAATAAATGCACTCACTCTTTCCCTGCTGAATGCATTGACAAACCTTTCTATGGAATACCACTGGAGTACAATAAATCTCAAAAAGATGTCTCTTTACATGACAAATGACAGTAAAATCTTTAATGGCCAAAGGTGAATTACTGAATCTATCTGTTAAAAGATTATACCTATACATTTAACAAAAAAAAGCAATGGCTAAACGAAACATGAAGTACCATGCTGTTTATAGGATAATTATGCTTCTAGCAGCAACATATACTAACTGCTTGAAGGATTTTAAAATAAGAAATAGCTGTAGATATTTCTGTAAATATAAACTGGATTCTCCTTGTCACAATCCAAACACTAAAGGAAAAGAGAATTTAAAACACCATATAGGAAGGGGAAATAAATGTATCGGACATATTTATGGTTCCATAATAAAACTTTCCTACATTTATGAAGAGGAAGGCAATGTTTACAGCTTCTCATAATTTATTTTGGCCTCACGAAGTATTCAATATAGGTTATATATTGGTATCATAAAGAGTAGATTATCTAGGTTTAGACTTAACCACTCTAGTTACGTACATATTTTTCTTTGTTCAGGAAACACAGCCAACAGAGAGCACCATGTCTCTTGCAGATCTATTACTACTCATATATTCAGGCAAAATTCCCTCTGAATATCTGCACTGCCAAACTGCTAGTTCAGCACATTGTAATGAACACTATTATTTTCTTTAATAACGACTCATTACTGCCAGTAAATAATGTAATGTGGATAGATTTTGATTTGCATTCATACATTTCCATTCTCCAGCTTACAGCACTTCCAATGAAGTCAGCTATAACGCTGTGTCATGCTTTCATTTCCTAAGTAAAGGGGCGTAACGCTGCTCGCCTGATATGCAGCAGTCTACTAATTCTTAGTAGAAACAGGGGTTGCCAATCACTCAGTGAAAGCGTGACTCAGCAGCTGTTTATTCCGTAAAAGTACTCTGCATGTAGGAGATAAACAGGAGGGGCAATGTCTTTACAAGCAAATAAATTCTCTGGTACGTATATAAACAAAAATTCCTTCCCACCATACCGAATTTATGTAATAATTTTTTCACTAATTCATTTTAAATCTTCTCATTGCATATAAGGGGAGACTGTATAAACTCATTTACCTAACCACTCCTAATTTCTGCCAGGAACTGATCCATGCAGATCTCTCTGACTAAATTAAAAATGTCCATTTTGCTCACTGAAAAACCATACACACTCAGGTAGGAGAGCAATTTTTCTTCCCACAAGCAAAAATTCTGAAAATCTTGTCCATAATTATTTAAAACTAAAAACCATCTTTCCAAAATAAAAAATAAATGGATGCAAGTTTTCTGCATGTGGACACCAGCCAACTTAGAATATGCAGACCTACAGCAAACAACGAAGCCAGGGAATATCAGCAATTAAAAAAAAATAAAAAAGATAATACATGCAATTTTACCTACACACATTTACAGAATGGAGATCCAGTTGCACATTTTTATTGCTATCTGTTTGCACTATACATTTTGGCAAGAAATACTAAAGTGAGGAGCTGATCTTGCTGCTTCACTGAGGCTTTGTTTTCCATCAAAGTATATTGTTTGTTGATCTGCCCTCGTTGCCTTTTTTTGCTCCATCAGTGCATCTACACTTATTCTAATGCACAGAAATGTCTTGCAAACTCTACACAATTATTCCAGTTTTGTTCACTTCTCAATACAGCTCTTGCATAGAGCCTTGCCCACAGAATTCTGCCGAATTTCTTAAGCTTACACTATTTTTAAGGGAGCCACAAAAATGCAAGTGACTTCTCCAAGACGGGAAGCATTATTTAGTTGACAAACAATATCCTCAAAGATCTGCTGACATGATAAGTGATGATGATGTACAGTTCTGTAATTATGGCAATAACATCTCTGGGAATCCAAATGTATATTCTAAATTGTGCTCTCTGCCGCTAGCAAATGGTAAAAGAACAAAAAATGTAGCTCTTATTCCTGTAAGGATCTAAACAAAAATACGTGGGATGGCTTATAGTAAATGACAGAGTTTCAGTTAATTAACAAATATTGTTCCCAAACATTTTCTTCATTTGTATACAGACAAAGAGAGACTTAAAAACTCATGTTACTTTCACACAGAAAAAAAAATCTGTGTTTGCTGAGTGGAAAAGATGAATCAAGATTAATAGAGAAATGTTATTTTTAACCCCCCTAAAAATGTTACAGAGTTAAAAATATAAAGTAGAAATTATTCTTGTAGCAGCTGGCAATGTCCATTTAAGGCTGAC
Source organism: Syrrhaptes paradoxus (assembly GCA_013400615.1). NCBI lineage: Eukaryota > Metazoa > Chordata > Aves > Pterocliformes > Pteroclidae > Syrrhaptes > Syrrhaptes paradoxus. The sequence continues at coordinate 17,507 of VZTO01015403.1, forward strand.
AGTTTCTTGTGGATGAGTAGTACCACATATCTCACGCAGCACCCACGGTTTTGAGTTTACTGATGTATAACAGCATAATCAGATGGCTTTAAAACTCAGACTCGGAATCTTTCCCTATTTTTGGCTTAAATCCAAGTTATAATTATAGTAAATGTACTATTTTTTTAAAGAATGCTGCTGCTTATGTTCTTAACAAAGCGATTTTGTTGTTCTCACGTTGCAAAACTGAAACCAGACTAGGATAAACACAGAGGGAAAAAATCAAGGCTTAAACCGAGTTTAATATCTAACTCCAACCCACCATCAATAAAGCCCAAGAGGCCGGATATGCAATCCTGCATTCCTTATGCACTCGTAATGCCTCTTGGCTTCAGTGGAAGGTTTGTTTGAGAAAGCATATAATCAGAACCTATAATTTCATTAATTGCACGCCATAGGCAGTCCATGTGAGGTAAGAATAATGAACCAAACTGGTTGGAAGGATGGGGGAACCCACAGCCCCACCTGCATCTTTATGGATTACTGAGTCCATGCAGCACAAGAGTGAACCCTCGTTTCCCCCACTCACCCACACTTCCAGCTCTTCCTCGTGACAGACCGAATCTGTCATGTAGAGGAGATGACTGTAGAGATGCTTTATTCAGCACACAGTATCTCTCAGGTCTCTGTCACTACTCTGCATTATCATCCTTCCCCAGACTCTTGGCAGTACCAGTGATTTCACCCGATGCAGATCCTTACTCTGTTGGGATTTTTACATTATTCCTTCCTGGCACAGGCAAAATGAATGCTATGTAGCTATTAGCACAGATTGCTTTGGCAGAACATATTACATATTTCATTAGATATCCTTTGGGCAATTTAGGAAGTATCATCTAAAAACCATGTGGATGGACTTGACTTTTATAGTATTACTGTACACATAACTTTTCGATGCATACCATAAACATAAATGACTCTACGGGGCATGTGCCACAGATAGTTTTACAGTACTCCACAAGGTTTGTTTATATATGTAGGAAGAAGCAGCATGAAACAAGAACTTCCCATATTATAAAGGCCTTTTCTTTGCCAAAACATGAGCAAAGAAAAAACACAGGCACTTGCCAGCTACTTCTTTTTCTAAACATAAGCCCAACTAATCCAATTTAAAAAGAAACCGTTTGCAGGCTGAGAACTGGTAGTCCAAGTTGCAGCGAGGGATGAATCTACACTGTAGACTCAGCTGCAAACTGACATTTAGAAGTGCATAGCAAATAGCTCTTCAGCTACAAAAAACCCGTTACCTTCCAGTATAAATTGAAAATTCTAGTTCATTTCTACCTGTATAACTGAAGACAACGCAATTTTTACTAACCCCCAATTCAAGATTAATTCATAGTTTCTTTTACAACATCCTTACAATAACATATCTTATTTTCATTTGTCTGGTTTTGCTGTGTTGTAAAAAAGTCCTTCAGCAAGGGAAACAAGACACATCACCCCACAGTTCTATATTCAAAAAAGCTACAGAAACCTGTTTTCCAGTATTTAAAAAAAAAAATCTTTAGCCTCCAGAATTTTGCTGGGTTATCTTATGAATCCACGAAGTAGAGACAGACCCTCCAGACTAAAAAAAAAAAAAAAAAAAAAAAAAAAATAAATCTTAAATATCCTAAAAATTAAAACATTATAAAGAANAAAAAAAAAAAAAAGTTAATTCTTAACTATCCTAAAAGTTCAAACTTTATAAAGAAGCTTGCAACAAGTAGATACACAAAAGAACAAAATAAAAGGCAAAGAAATGGAAGGTATAAAGATGAGGGAGACTGAAGAATAAGGAGGATTAAAAGAAAGGGAAGAAAAAAGAACATAAGCACATTAAAAAAAAGGGGAGAAATAAAAGCAAGACAATGAAAACAAATGAATCGTTGAAACTATGGTGGGAGGAACTGATGAATATTAACTTTTATTATTCTGATTACAAAATACATTTCAAAATTTGATGAAACACATTGTATGTATGTTTTGCCAAGGACATTCTTGGCAATTACAAAGTCAGGAAAATTGTAATTCAATCAGTGAGGCATTACTTAAAACCACTTGAAAAAAGCAGACCATTTGAACCACCAGACAGGCTGCATGGGTAAGGATTTTGAAGACTCAACATTGTGGAGCAGTGCAGATTGCACTCGCCATGTTACAGAGTGAACCCTCCAATAATGGGGCCATTAAATAAACATCAATTTTTCTTCCTAAATGTATTTTACCAATTTTTCTCCCCATAAACAAGAAATGAAGACATATCATCTTTTTTCAGTATAAAATGAGGGCAGTTCTAGTAAAAAAAATTCAAGCACTTGTACATTAAAAACTTTTATTCTGCAATAAAATCCATTTTTAACTTTTTAAAAACCTGTACTGTTCATGGCCACCAGATCACATCTGTGAAGACGGCCTCTGTATTTTAACAGATGCACGCGGGACACTTGACCATGCACCAAATCTGTGTGCTTGCCTTGAAAAGGATGCTGTCGTAAGTGCCTCCAACAGCTACGGTCCTAAAAACGTTAGGGCTATGTCATCACATTTGTTGTTACTCTAGCAGACCCACAATACATGGGTCACCTTGACCTCTGCATGTACACTGTGATTTCACAGAACTGCTAACATCCAAAGAATGGAATTGACCGAAGAGTGCACAAGGAATTCAATGTTCCCATTCAAAACGGTGTTATGACCTGGATTCCCCGTAGTAGGGCTTATTTGCGTATCCCTGTGATTGCAGGTTTAAGCAGAGCTCTGGCGTCCTTTGGCTTAACCCACCAGGTTGCTGCAGCCTTTGCAAACCACCCTTTATGTAGTCAGATTTTCGGAAGGACCGAAAACGCCAGCTCCGGGCACCCCGGCTGCAACTTTAAAACCCCTCAAGGCCACCAGCACCCCAAGATGTATTTCACCTTGTCTGGAAGCTGGGGGACTCGACTCCACGACGCCCTGAAGCAGCAAATGATTAGAGTGGGAACTAGTCTAGCCCCAAAACGCCCTGAGCTGACCTCCGCGGCAAGTTCAAACCCCGCTACAGGTCTCCCGGTGCGCTACTAATTCCCCCCCCAACCCAACCCCCAGGACACAGCACCGGGGGCTCGGGACCAGCCCTTCCGGCCGAGCCGCGCCCACGCGGCCCCTCACAGCGCCCAGCCAAGGCCCGGAGCCCCGTCACCAAGGCCAGAGCGGCGTCACCCGGGGCCGCCCCGGGCCGGGCAGTACACACCCCGCGGCAGCGGCCTCCCGCGGAAGCAGGTGCGACACCGCGGCCACTGCCCCCGCCGCCACCGCCCCTCTCTGCCCCGGGGCTGCGCGGGAAGGCGCCGCAGCGGACCGCGCGCAGCCCCGCCCCGCCGCCTCACGCGCAGGGCTGCGGGGGCGGAGGGGGGGGGGGGG
>VZTO01015407.1:1496-22152 GCA_013400615.1 Syrrhaptes paradoxus
AAAAAAAAAAAATACTCTAATAAGCATATATCCTGTCCTGATAGATTCTGTTTTTCATAAAGCCCACGTTGGAAGGGACATTGAAAGATCATATAATCCATCTTTTTTTAGAAACAAACATCACAGTTATAATTTCTGATTTAGGGATGTAGGAATGTAGGGAAATTTCTCCATGCATTTTAATCCATCAGTAGTTAATGTTTGGTCAGACTAGACACTTCACTGTTCTCTCTCTTGCCTAATAGTGACAGTAGTTGTAAGATTCAGAACTGCAGATTAATTCCACTGCAAAGATAACAAAAAAGTCCAAAGAATCTAAAAAGGCAGGTTATTTACCTAAATATTAAAGAGCACAGAGGAAGAATATCTAGTTTAAAAGTTGTCAGTCTGGGAATGACAGACCATATTCTTCCATGGAAGAATTTAAAATAATGTCAGCTGTTTCAGAATAAGACCTGATGTTTTAATAATTATTTGGTTTTCTCTTTGTTGATGACTGTCCCTCATTCTGATAATAATACCACTGTTTTTACTGCCTAGTGCTTCTGTAAAGATTTTTTTCTAGTATATTAGGAAACAAAATCTAACAAGTGTATTACTATTTCAAAGAATGGTCTATTCAGGCTTTTAATTTTCCCATCACTTTCCTTTGCTTTTTTCCCATTCTTGTTTTTGTACAGCTAACCTCATCTTGAGAGCTGTGTTGTGAAAGTGTTCCTATCAAGATTCAAAAGAGGCTATTGTCTCAGTTACATATACATTTACATACAGAAGGAACTGCAAACTTACCTTTTGAAAGCTGTGAAATACTGACATTAAGTATTAATTAATTTTGTAGCATTAGTACTGTATGATCACGATATTACAGTCTGCATTGTAATAGAGATAATACTTTATTTAATTTCATTATCACATACTTTTTTTGTTTTAAACAGTTCTCACTCATTACAGTCTAAGTGATCTCCAAACAAATTGGGACTCATCATTCCATCTTACCCTCATGGCTTTACGTTTGGTCCATACCCACTGTGTGGCACATCATTCAGGCTTTTCTCTAGAGAAAGACTTCTGTTTCTGTATGGACTGAGTGCTTCTTAACCGTTAATGAACTGACTTTCATAACATGCTACAAAAAGCTATTGTGACATTCTTATATTACAGATGGAGTCACCAAAGCACAAGCAGGATTAAAATGTTCCACTTTGGGGGGTTTTCCAATGTTAAATTAATACTACTCAGTTTATTATTTATTTCATTTTCAGAGTACTTACTATTACGTAGCTTTTTATGTCTCACTATTCACTGACTGCTACAGCATTTTTGTGGAGCAGAATCACAACTCAAAGTCTTATATGATGAAGGACAGACAAACTGTCATCATTGGCACAGCTGTGTCCTGGTTTCATCGGAGACGGAGTTAAGTTTCTTCATAGTAGCTAGTAAGAGGTGATGTTCTGGATTTGTGCTGAGAAGAAGGCTGATAACAAGCTGTGAACACTGTGACCAGAGATTTACCCAGGATTGCTTCGGTACTATGAGAGAAAGCAGGTGTAGAGTCCAGTTCTCAAATTCAGTGTTCAGACATTCTTCCTGGAGTCCTCTCATTCATTGTGCACCTGCAAACTCTAGGAAAAGTTAAGGGTCTTATGTTAAAATATCTTATTCACTGCAGAGTTCTGCTTAAGCTGAACGGACGTAGTGGAGAGTGTGTTCATGTCAGTAAAGCTTGCTTCTGACTAAGTAAACAACTGGGCCAGGTATGAAGGTGGTTTGTATCTCCTGACACTTCTAGAGAAGTTAATTTCCTTTCTCCTCTACAGTGACAGGAAACTAAAGGTTTTTGAAGCAGCCTGCCTTCCAACCTGAGAGAAAATGGACAAGGCATTCAACCCATGATAGCCAAGATCGTGGTGTTCACTTTGCCTTTTTTTCTCTCCATACATTGATTTATTTTTTTCAAGAAATCTAAGGACACTTTAGCTTTAGCCTCCACTTCTGCCCTGCATGGATCTGAGCCATGTGGTGTGGAAACAGCCATGTAATTGAAGGGCATCAGCCTTCACATGACTACTGCTGCCCCACAGTGCATGGACATGCTTTTTCTTTCTTTCTCTCCCTAATTCCAGTCTGGAATTTGGAGAATTGTTTGTGTGGAGACTGAGAAACTCTCTAGCAAGCCTTAATTTGTAGTTAGTTCAGGAAATCCAGGGCAGCTTTAATAGGAAAAATTGTTGCACGCTGTTTGGTTTGCTATTGAATCAATGTCCCCTTTCTACAGCTTTGCTTTAGGCAGTGTGCCTAACGAAAATTATTACTGTGAATTTGTTTGGAGCAATACTAGATCTATGCCTAGTGTGCACATAACTTTTATGTTGATAAGGTCCCAATGATGGTGTTGAATAAATACTTTAACTTTGCTTCTAGGAAAGTGTTAATGTAATTTTGAGAGACGCAAGGAGGGGGTTAATTATGTGAAGGAGATGTTAAACAGACAGGAAAAGAACAGTGAGAAGAAGGACCTCTGTCATGACAGATGCAACTGTAAAGGAGATTGAATGCCTTTTGAAGCAATTAGGAAGTCATATGCTTCAGCTATTGCTTAACATCAGACTTCAGGTGTTTGTTAATAAAATGCTGACCTCCCCAGTGAAGGATTTCACACTTCTTGATTCTTAGCTCTCATTTTGTGATCAAGTGACGTGACACATTCTAGCAGTTTCCAGGGAGACAATGTTTTGCTCACAGATGAGCCTCACATTGTCTTGCTAGCACTAAAGATGCTTTGATTATGGGATAAAGGAAATAACTTTTTTTCTTAAATTTTCCATCTTTGCCATTAGTTTTTGCCATGAAGTTTTCGGAAAACACTCTCAAGTGCTTTATGATGCTATTTTCTCATGCAGTTAATTAATAATATTTTCATTTGCAGTGTTCTGTGATCATGTCTCATAAATTTATTTTAGCTAGTGCTCTATTCCAATACTCAGTCTAGTGGGGCTTGTCTTAACACATAAGCTACAGTGGTTTAACTTAGATTGTTTTAAAAATTGTCCTAGGTAAGTGTTTTTATTTATGTACATGTTTTTTTTAACCATTCAAATCTGTGTCCAAAAGTGTTTTAATTCCCAAAGTATTTTTAACTTTACAGTGCTTTCAGCAGGATTTACATCACTTTTAAAAAGCAACAGTTTCAAAATTTTTCTCAGCTTGTAAAAAAGATCAGTGTTAATTAGTGTCTTGCTTTTTTTGACCAGAAATCATGTAATCCTTACAACTCTTGGTTATTGTTCAGTCACTGTGGGGAAAGTAAATGTCCTTTGCAGTTAAAAAAAAAAAAAAAAAGAAAAGCTGAAGACCACCCAGCACATAAATTTCAACTGACTACAGTGGAATTTCACACATCTACCTAGTAAATTACTGTGGATAAATACTGTGCCATGATGAATCACCCAGACTTTATCAACCTATACTGAATTAGAGTCCTCACGCTAAAATATCTCACTGCTTTATTTTATTGCCTATGACTGTCACAAAATAAACTACTGACTATGGAATGGTGTACTAGTTTTGGACAGATTGACGGATCTAGATTACCTGAAAAAGGCATGTCTTCTTAGGGCATTGCAGCATTAAAGCAATTCCGATGTTCATAAAAGACGGTTGAAAATTTTAGCAGGGTTAGGACATGGAAGAGAGACTGACAGCTGCACAAGCAATAGGGAAGGATTTGGTTTGCTATTAAAGAAGACTCTCAGGAACCTGCTCAGGTGGCTGTTTAGCTCAGAAGCTCAGAAAGCTTCAGAAGGCTTTTAGAGATGCCTTTCAGAAATTCAGCAGGAACACTTCAGGATTATAACATTTCTTTTGCCTTCAGTGTGTCTGGTTAGAACCTTTTTCCTAAACTTTTCTAGTGAGTTTTTTGTAATTTTTTTGTTTGTTTCTTTTTTGTTTGTTTGTTTCTTTCCCTGGGGTCTGAGGGTATAGTTGTGATGGAATAAACCCTTTCAGGAGTTAGGGGATGGACCTTTGTTCAGTCCCTGTTTCAAACTGTCCGATGTCAGTACAATAGAAATAGCACGCTGGTGCTGGGATTCTTTTGTCTAGAAATTTTAATGAAGTTCCATAATTTGAGCCTCAGTAGTCATGCCTATCTGTGTCTCAGCCATTCTGATTATCCATTGGTGTGTTCTTTAGCATATTCTGTTTGTACAGAAGGACACTTGCTTCTTCAAACACTTAGGGGAAACACCAGAAGTTTCATACTTAAGAACAACTAAAGTTCATACTTAAGTTAGGCTAAGTCTTGATTCTGAGTATCAGGACAACATAAGTAGCAGAACTTTGGTCCTGATCACTGTAAAAAGAGCTGGCCAGGGCCAAAGTGTCTGTCTGTCTCACCATCCTGCCTCTAGCATTGGCCTAAAGTAGGAAAGGTCAGAAAAGGAGAACAGCATGTATAACGCATCTCCCCCATCCACTGGAAGCTTAGGGGAATCCTGTACCAGACGTAGGTTCTTTTGAGTGAATTAAATGCCAACAAACTTGTCCATTCTGGGTAGGCAGATGCCTGTAGGTATGGCATGTCCCATGTAATCATTTGAAGGTATCCAGGCACAGAGTTTGTCAGGGTAGAGCCTTTAAACTGGGATGCTAAACAAGTCTGTAAATCTTTGAATCACTGGGTAGGTTTATCCACATTGCTGCTTCTGTAATTGGGATCACACAGGAGCAAAAGTACAAAGAAACTGATTTAAAAAAAAATATTAAGACTCAAAACAAGTTTTTTGAGAAGGTAGTTGGCACTTCTGCTCCTCATGTGAACCCCTGTTCAACAAGCATAACAGTGGTTAATTATAGGCCCTGGACAAGCCTTAGTGACACAGACCAGTCTGGAGAAGTTATAGCTTTGCTTCAAGGCAGATGAAGAAATAATCCTCCATCACTGGAGAGGTGATGCAAGAATCTAAAGGATACTTTACTATCAAGTTAAATGGGAGCAAGTAGGCTGTAGGTGGGGAAACCTTTTTATTGCAGAGATGAAGACAAGACTGAATTAGCAGGAGTAGTCATATATTCCCAGAACTGCTGTTCATGACGATTAAGCATGGCTAATCAGATACTGACTGCTGAATTTCTGAATTTCCAGCTGTACTGTAGGAAAAATGATCATGGAATTTCAGGCATTGCCAGGGAATTTCACCGGCACAAACTCTTTTATACATTGCTTACAGGGCTTGAAAAGAAATCAAGATACCTTTACATCATCACATTTTAAAATATGAACAATATAATGTTATTTTTGAAAACGGATTGTCGAATTTATATTCTGGGTTTTCTAAAAGATCATTCTTAGTGTTTCTTAAAATGCACTGAATCTCATTAGGGGCATGTTTTTCATGCTAATGTCACATAAATGCAGTCAGCACAAAACATAGACGCACAGTAAAGGCACACTGCCATAAAATATTGTGTTCATTTTTTTTCTTGTATTATTAATTGTAAAAAGTTCTGAGCTTGCAATGTTTCCAAATGGTATGCCACATTTAACTCTATTAGCCACTGTTCAGCAAGACATATACAAATGTACTTTACAAAAATGTTCTGTAAACAACAGCAAGGACTTGCCCAAGGATCCTGAAATACAAACATCAAATACCTATCTGATGGCCCTAAAATGGGAATGGCATCTGCACCCAGCAATTCAGGACACTGTAAGCAGTGGTGATACCCATTTCTAAAGGCTGGAAAAAAAGCAAGCAGAGATTCTAGTAGAAATCAAAGGAATAATTGCTAGGACCTGAAAAAGTTTATACATTTACAAATGTGCCTCACAAAACTACGTTTTGTCATTGTGTGTAGATTGTTCAGGCATAAAAATTTTACTTTTAAGAGTGGAGCTTTGTTAAATTTGATCTACAGTGAACAAACACTGATGTCTTTCCTCTTACAAGGGAATAATTTCTACAGAAATTGAGGAACACCAGGGTCAAACTTGTAGATGAAAATTTAGGGTGGAGTATCTTGTCAAAGTAAGGAAAAAAGAGTGGGGAAATTAACACCATAAAGTGCTGCTTCATTAAAACCAGAGCAGTGCTGCAGCTGGTCCAGTCCAGCTGGCTGCTAGAAGTATAGCTAGTTCCCAAAATGTTTGTTAATGTTATCTCTCAGTCCTGCTTGCAGGAGCTTCCCACTCCTCCTCTTGCACTCGCTTCTTCTCATCATGGTCCCATAGGCACAGCAAAGGTCTGGGTCCTGCCAGGCAGGCAGGAGAGAAGGGAACTTCCAAAAGCAGCATATTTCAGCCACGAAACAGCCTTTTCCAGCAGAGAAGTACTCTGGAAAATTCTCAGCCTGCTCTGATTATGAAGGATGATGGATCCAAACACATTAAACAGTAGTACCTCTGAGTTTTACAGTTTTAGCTTGGAGCTCTCTTTATCAAATGGAAAGAAAAAGATTTTGTTGTCAAAAAAAAAGCTGTTTTTTTTTATTCTGATATCAGGTAATAGTTAGAGGGAAATAGTTTTATCTTTTACAATATCTGAAAGATCAGGGAATTTTTTTTTTTTTAAATTAAAAGAAGTATGTTGCCTTTCAGAAAATATCTGGATACTGGTCTTTTGAAGTCAGGAAGAGAGAGAATGGTCACACATTCTGGTGTTAGCTTTAGGACATGTACTCATATTAACATGTTTATGTACTTTACTTGACTGAGGATTAAGCGTGTGCTTAAATGTTTCTGCTGAACGGGGCCATGAAAGAGAATGTTTAAAAAAACACAAGGTATCTGAGATGTTTGAACAGGAAAATCAAGTCACTCTCAGAACTTGGAAATATCATATAAATCTTTATCTCAACATCAGCGGGAAAATACAAAAATTGCATGTGGCAAAGCTTTGCAGAAAACAAGAAAATTAAGTTTTGCTTTGAAAAATTCAAGCTCTTACTCATGCATAAAATAATCAGAACTACAGATTATCAGAGCAGAAGGATTTAAAGGCAGCTGATCAACTTTAAATATATTCATTTATTTTAAAAATTGTTAAAAGTAGTATCAGATAAAATTCCTACTCTGTGGTTGCTCTGAAAATTCTTGGGGGTTACAATCATGACTTTCATTCTTCTGTTGGAGTGTGAAAAACTCATAGAAACACAGAAAATAATGAAACTGAAGATACACAGAGTGCATGCAAATACAGAAGTAAACAAACTAGAAAGAACCAGAAATAGTTTTTAATTTTTCCAGTTATTTGTAGTTACAGCAAGCCTTGGAGCGATGCCAAACAATAAAAACCACATTACTTTCAGGCAACAGACTGACTTTTAAGTAGTGTTGCTTAAAGGCAAAAGGCATTGGTCCTCAATTAAATGAGAATTAATTTACTGTCTTTTTCTTTTTACTCTTGCCTAAAAGTTGTTCAATGGCCTTATGTTTTTTTTTTTTAGTCCAAATCCAAAAATTATTTCAGACCTGGAAACTGAAAGTCTTGTTGTCACTAAGAAAATACTGTTCCCATGTGAGAATTGGGTCACTTAATTCTGGCCCCTCAATATGAAATTATTTTCATCTTTAGCAGAACTGTCGAAGACTACTTCAAAATCTTCCCACAAGATGCTCAGATATTTGCAAAGTCATCCAAGCATGGGAATCATAGCTGATCAAACATGACACTAATCATACATGTCCAGATAACAGACTTCATATGATCCTACCACTTTCCAGTCACAGACTGTCCTGGGTTAAGCTGAGACAGAGGTAACTTTCTTCATAATAGCTAGCAAGAGGCTGTGTTTTGTCTTTGTGCTCAGAAGAAAACTGATAAAAAGTGATGTTTATGCGGCTGCCAAGGTCTTTCAGCTTCTCTGGCTGTCTGCAAACAGGAGAAGCTGGGAGGGAGAACAGCCTCAGTTACTAACGTAGGATTTGATTTTAAGTTTGGGATTGAGACCCAAAGTGGCCAATAATCTATTCCATAATATACACATCATNTTGTAGTTTAGTTATTAAACCCACAAGTCCTTTTTTCCCTTTGCCCCTTTAATTCTCTCCCCTATCCTTGGGTGGGGGTGATTGGGTGAGAGGGTGTGTGTGAGTTGGCCCCAGCCAAGGGCAAACCCATCACACAGACCTTCTCTCTTTCTCAGGCTGCTGCATCTACACTCAAACCAATTTAACTTTTGCTGTAAGAAACAAGGAAATAATGAGAATTGAGAAAATGGAAATAGAAATTGAATTTCCCCCCCTAGATATAAAAAATGTTTTTTGTAACTGACTGTATTGATACGCACAGAAATAAGTGACCTGTTGTGTGAGAGATTGGATCTGAGTTTGATGGGACTTTTTATTTCTTTCATTTGACCTTGTGTGCAGAAAGAGGAGAAAACTGCAGATTTCATCAATTAACAAAATTGGTATCCCCAGCTACATTTTGACACATTTTTACCAAAGAACTACATTTGGTTTGTGTTGCTGTTGGGACAACTCACAAGTTAACAAAGCTTCTGTTTTTCTGGAGTGATACAGGTAAGTACAATCACATATCAAGTGTCTTGAGGCTACGCACTATATTCTCTAAATGCTTCCCAAGTCAGTTACAATAAATCAGATAAAAAAAGAAGAGGTAGGAGAAGCTTAAGCATCTGAAGAGGTATTTAGATATAGACAAGTATGTAGTATTTTTTTCAGAATCAGCAGAGAGTGGAAATAAAGTTGAGGAAATGAGAAATGAATTGGTATTTTAAGAATCACAGAAATTAATGAGCATGAGAACACTGGTATTAGCATTTGTGTCATGATCCCATAAGGAGTATTTCACTGTCCGTTCTCCCCTGCTCACTCTACTTGGGAATTGGAGAGGACATTAACAGGATGTTCTTTCAAAATGGCTTCTAATTTAGCTAAAACGCGAAAACATATTTATACCCTTCTCAGCTTCTAGCAGCAGAAAAGGAACTCTGCTGTTTTCATCTTCCTTCTTGTGCTGTTGTATTTTTTTTGTTGTTTTTTTGTGTTTTTTTCTGACACCAGTGTAGCAAAATTTGAGCAAGAGATGTGACTCGGCTGGAAACTTTAACAAGGAACCTGTTGGAAAAAGATGGACAGTATAGTACAAAAGTATAGTATAGTATACTGAAAGGTATTATGTCAGGATCAGTCAGTTCTTTCCCAGTTTGTCTCCTGGTCTCACATTGCCCTTGAGTTGCTCACAGCAGTGGCTGTTGGAATAATTGATTTTTCAGTTCACTGACCGAAAAAAATTCCATTCACATTGACATGAAATTATTTCTTTAGGGGAGAGGTTGCTCATCCTATTAAAAAACTGAAGTCTTAAAATATTTCATTGGAGTTAATTTGAGAAATATTTTTCTTAAAATACTAAAGGTAGATGCTGGGGCAATTGTCAGTCTGAAACAAAAATTATTTTGTTTTGAAAATGGCAGACAAATTGTTTTGACCTTTAAAAAATGTTTTTTCCCATTGGAATGTGCCATGTCTTCAAAAGAAATCTCAAATAGTTTTGATGGTCTTTTATTGGCAAACAGATATGTTGGCCACAGTAGTTTATTTTACATTCAACTCTGAGGCTGTATAAGATCTTACGGGTTTCGTTGCAAGAGGGGACAAAGCTGGGGGCTGAATCTGCCTTTTCCTTAAGTGGTGTGTTTGCAAGGTTTTTTGGTCCACATTTTTCTGCTTCCTGAATTCTGGGCAATGCTTGTAGGGCTGATGGGTTCAAAATTGGAGCATGGATCAGGGCCATATTCACTCCTCAGAGTGAAGGTACAACAGCTGCATTTCTGGGTCTCTGAAACACAGGGAACACATTCATAGGAGATGACCAAGATTTATAAATAATTATTGGTGTGTCAGGGGTTAGTACTTACTTAAATTAAGGTAAAATGTTCTTGTTTCCATTTCTTGCTTCAGATCCAGATGGCAAAATTGTTGTGTCCCTTGTGTGCCTGTAAATTGTGACTTCTCAATAGCACTGATTGGCTTGAAAGGCTTTAAACAGCCTTGTACTAAAATAACCTTTAAGTATGTATGCACAACTGATAAAATCAATACCAGAGAAGTGTAAACAGAAACAGGATTACAAGGCAATCAGATGTGAATACATAGCAATCAAAATAATGCAAGCAAGTCATGCTATGAATAGCTGTCCCACATGCTGCAGTAATGCTGCATGTTTACATAACAAGAAGGGGAGCTGATGAGGGCAGGCACATTGGGACGAAGGGTCACAAACCCAGGCCCCAAGGGACTATTATCTTGACCATGACTTGACCATGACTTTTCTCCACTTTTGTGACATTTTGAAGACATTACTCTTTTTTAATAACCATAGAAAGGTTTGGATTGTAAGGGACCATGAAAGTTCATGCATTACCACCCACCCTGCCATGGGCAGAGACATCTCCACTAAATTAGGTTGCTCAAAGCCCTGTCCAACATGACCTTGAACACTTCCAGTAATGGAGCATCTGCAACTTCTCCAGGCAATCTGTTTCAATGTCTCACCACCTTCATCGTAAAGAATTTCTTCCTTACATCCAATTGAAATTTACTCCCTTTCAGGTTAAACCCATAACCCCTTGTCCTGTCACTTCAGGCCCTGGTAAAAAAATCTCTCTCCATTTTTCTTACAAGCCCCCTTTAATGACTGGAAGGCTGCCATAAGGTCTCCCTGGAGCCTTCTCTTCTCCAGGCTGAACCATGCCAACTCTCTCAGCCTTTCTTCATAGCAGAGGTGCTCCAGCCCTCTGATCATTTTTGTGGCTCTCCTCTGGACCTGTTCTAACAGGTCCATGTCTTCCTTTCCTACACTTATTTGTATAGTGGAAGTTACACATAACTAACAAACACACTACTTGCTGTAAAAGCCTAAACAAGAGGCTGGGCTCTGATTTATCTCACTGGGTTTACACCTTCTCAGCTAAGCAAGCTGCCAAAAGGTCCTCTTCTGCTTAATGGAGAGAGAGAAGCAATTTCAGGCGGGGTTTTTGTTGCCATACTTGAGACATCTAGTTTGGATTAGTTCATTTGCTCTAAATTAAGTTTGTAATGACTAGCTTACATGTAGGTATCAGTGTTTAGTCAGAGGACACAGGTGCAGAACAGGTCACACAGCCCCACTGGTCTGTGGCCAGAGCCTGGGTTTCCTCTCTTCCAGGTCAGTGAAGTCTTTAATATTGCACTTTCTGGGAATGCCAGTGGATATCAGTCAGATAAATTTTCCTACCTGCTACCAAGACTATAAGCTATTTCTTCAACAAGCTGTGTTTTAAGGTTAGTGCTTTGGACACAACAGGCAGAAATCTTTGTGTGTTTTGGGTCTGGTTGTTTCTTTCCTCTCTCTGCTGTCCTACCTTAGTGCTTGGCTTCAGCTGAACTGTGTGTTGAAAAAGAAAAAAGATAGGTCTCTCTCCAGTTAGTGAAGAAAGCGTGGGAACATGTGTGAGTCACCAGCTCTTGAATTTAAAAGAAAAATATTAGGTAAAATTGAGCTGTATAAAATGTGTACAGATCATCCTGTTTTATAACACAACCTTTTTCAAAATGATTGAGCCAGACTATTCTGGCAATGCCAATTCAGACTCATCCCATCTGGAAATATAATTTATGGTAAAATCATTGCTTTTACTAGTTTATTTTTAATCGTCATGGGCATTAAAAAGTAGAATTACCTGTATAATAAACAGGATCCTTGAATAATATACACAATTGCACTGACTAAGGGCTTAGTTTTGGTTTAATCTTTAATTCAGCAGCAGATTGCTTTCCACAATAACACTATAAATTACAAAAATGATCTGTATAAAAGGGCTAAGGAAGCTATCAAAGTAGTGCGGTGTTCCTATGATGAAGATAGCAGACAAGTCAGAATAGGCCCTGGAGAAAGTGAAAATCTCTTCTGTTTTGTTTACTTTTGTGTCCAAGAAATTCTTGACACCTGCTTTCCATTCATTTTAGGTTTCTGTAAGGCAGCTGTCCCCTGTGAAGTGAAAAGTATTAAAGACAGCATAAAAAAGAAAAAGTTACTATTAAGGCAACTGGGCTGCATTTCAGTACATTTGGGTTCATTTACCAGCTCTGTCCCTGTCTTCCTGCGTGATCTTGGGCAAGTCCTTTTCTTTGTATTGCTGTTCCTCATATGCACACTGAGCTTAATGACGCTTCCTTTCTCCCACTCATCACTGGTTTTGACTAGAATGAAGCTTTTGGTGACAGGACCTGTCTTTCACTGGCAATCTAGAGTGTCCAGTCTCAAATATACGTCTCCTCTCCTAGTGGTGTATAATTTAGCTGCAGCTGTGGATTTCTTGATTACCACTGTATCAGGATACCTGTAGACTAGTCAGTAGGAAAAGTATTATAATACAGTTTTTAGTAAGGTTAAAGATTCTGCTAAAAGGCTTTTTCAATGACCACTTACAGTGATAAGAAGCACATGACTAATGTGCACAGTCTGTGATGAAGTATGGATGATGCTTCTGTATTTTCATATTCATATGTTCATATATACATGGATATATGTATTCATGAAAGTAAAAGCCTATCCTGAATGGGTACTTAAGAGTAAAAGCTCTATCATAGATGAAGAGAGGAAAACATTTGAATTACAATCGCCTTAATGAATGGTAAGTAAGATTCAGTTGAAAAGCTGATGAATCAGTCTTTTCCTTAAACCTGAACTAGTATGTGTGTTTTAGGAAGCCTGCTCGTGTCAGAGTAATTTAAAGTTGTTCTGGGCTCTGAACAAACAAAATACCCTGTTCCTTGTCCTTTCTTCCTTGCCCTCAAAGGCACCCATTTTTCCCTGTGTTTAATGATAGGAAATGGTATATGTACCTGCAAAAGATCAGGGCAACTGAAAGAGGCAGAAAGGCAGAGTGTGGAGGCTGGTGAGGTAAATGGTCACCTGCAATTGCTGCATTTCCCTTTGGGCAGCCTTGGCCACTCCTCTAGAAAATGGCTTCAAGCACACCATCTCAGCCAGGTTTGTTGTTGTGTTCCAAGTCCTTCTTACAGGTTTACAAAAGCACTGGCCTTCCCTAACTGTTTAAATGGTGGTGACCATGAGCAGAACATGATGATTTGGAGAAGGGGGGGCTGTGAGTTGCCCTGCAGGTGCCTAGCAGGTGTGGCAGTGCAACCTCTCCTCTTCCTGATGCTACCAGGCTGAAGAAGGAGCTCCAACAGGGTCTGCAATCTGCTGTCATGTATTGCCCATGGGGTGAGAGTAACTTTGAAACTGCATTTATTCTGTGTTTTCTTCCACAGTAACGTGAAAGGCATTGGTTCTTCTGATGCTGATACTCTAATATACCACACAGGAAACACTCTGGCCAGAGAAAAAATAGAGACCAGATCTGCAGAAATTGCCCATTTGACAGAAGAACAGATTGACCATAATGCACACCTGCCAAGGAGGGTCACCTTCTGTGTTCTGTAGTCTTGGAGAGCAGCACACTATGGGAATATGCAGTGCTTGCATGCCAGTGTGCTTGTCTCCCTTAATTCACATAATGGATTTGCACTACAAAGCTTTGCTGTCCTGCACACCCACCTCTTAAAGATCAGGCTATAGAAGCACACATCTGTCAGCTGTGGAGACTGTCTCCATCATGGGTTAGTACTGCAGGGTGCCAGATTCTGAATCGCACAAAGCAGGGCCAGCGCATGGAGGAGATATTGATGCTTTCCAGTTTCTGAGTCTCACGGGACTCTGAACTTGGCATGAACCAGAAACCTCCTGGTGAGGCTGAGCACTACTGACAGATGGCATTTTGTCTGCTTTAAAGGTATCATCTCTTGGCTCTTGCTCAGTTTATACTTATGTGCTTAACTTCTAACCTGGAAAGAAAATATTGTTTGACATGCTGCCTTTGAGAGACTCCAGACACCAAGTCTACTGCAGTAATTGCTGGAGCAGCCAGGCTAGCAGCCATCTTTCAAGTCTGTAATATCAGGTCATTCTCCAAGGAAGAAGAACACTTCATTTACTACTGGTAGCATGATTCTCCAGACGAATGACAGGATCATGCATATAAACCTGAACTCTCACCCTTCCTTCCAGCATTGGAGATCAGTCAAGAAAATAAGGTTTTATCTCTTCTAATGCCCTGGTAAAGTAGTGCAAGAAGAGTTAGGAAGGGGAAAAAGAGCTTGTGTCCTACCTCCTTCAGGACTCTGTGTGACTGCAGTGGCTGACAGCTGTTCAACAAAATTTATTAAAGTAAATGACATTACAATTCACCTCAAAGATAAGCCAAAATACTAACTCTCAAAGATACTTAGCTAAGACAGTTTAAATACTAAATAGCTTAAAAAATCTTGAATTTGATCAGAAATTCAATGTGCTGCATGAGATGAGCTATCTGAGAAGACTGTCAACTTTGAACCTAACACAAAAGCTATCCACTGTGTCCTTTCCAGTCCTGGAAGAGTAAACTCCACTGTTTTCTCTGCTTGGATCTGGAAGCTTGTCCTCTGCAAGTGCTGGACAAATTTCTCAAATGTCTGTCATTCTCCATCACAAGCCCAGACTCCCTAATGTGATAACTTGAATACGAAGAGGATGTAAATTCTATTGAAATTCAATCAAGAAAAATAAACTGCAGACGTCTGCTCTTTGCTTTGGTACTGTTTAGGTTTTTTCCCTTGGTCTGCATAAAAGTGCTTATGTAGCTTGAATAAATGCCAACCCAACACTTCAGCATCTGATCAGCTAACTAACCACGTGAGCAATGGCAGTGAGAAGGTAAACGCGAAGGTGAAGTTATCACAGGATATGGATTAGCTGGCTACTGTTCCTCATTCAAAAATTGCTGATTAGTGATCTCCTTTACAATCTGATTAGAAAGGAACATTGTTTTCATTCATTTAAGTAGGGGCCAGTCACCTTTTTTTGCTTCAAAATCTATGAGACAGCACTTATAAGACTGTGACTCTTACGGGTGTATAAAAATATATTAATGAATGGCTTTGGAAAAATAATACTTAGACCATCCTTTAAGCAGTGAACACATTCTCCTTTACTTTCCCTTAGTCCTGAAACTCCTTGAATTATAATAGTAGGTCAAATTCCTCCGTGGTAAAACTTTATTGGTCTTGACAGACTTTACACCAGAGATTCGTCTGGCATGGTATTAAATATCCACATTCTCATACCCAAACACACAACCTCAGTGCTAAAATGTAGCCATGACAGCAAAGAATCCACAGTGCAATTTTGCATTCTTAGGGGGGAAATGCTGGTCCTCTCCAAGGCTGCAGCAGGCAGTGGCTGTGTGCCATGCACCCTTGTCCAGGTGTTGGGTTCTTACTACCCCAAAGCATCTGGAGCTGATGACCCACCTCACTGATGCTTTCAATAGCTAGGTCCAAAACTTGGATTTGTAGTCTTGCTTTGCTGCTGCCTCACATTGGTAATACCTAGGAGGCAGAAGTGCTGAATGCTGTCACAGTGAAGCCTGAAGGTCTGAGCTAGATTCACAACCTGTCTAGCTTCCCTCTGTGACTAATTTGTAAGCATGCTCCAGTGCGGCTTATTGTACTAAGCGTCACATGGAGCATCTCTGGAAGTGCTGATGTGTCTCTCTCTGTCTCATTGCTGTTTTAATCATTCACCTACTAATTACAAGTCAGACTTGATGGTGATGATGGAAAGGATTTAACTTTCCTCATCTTTCTGAAGTTATTTGAACCTGGGATTAACTACTGTGGGGCCGACTGAGGGTGTTCTCATTCCTTCTCTTAGAGCTCCTGTTTTGTGTGGAATAAATAAATGTGCATCGTGCCAGATAATAAACATGATATAGGAGTGCTTGGGGCACCTCAGTTTTGTTCCTGCTACTCTATTTATAGTCAATAAATCCCATGGAGGGATGGGATTTGAGGCGTACCTCTGCTTTAATGTTGCCTCTCAGCTGGTTGCTATCTTTGCAATGTTTTCCCTGCTTTTTTATTCCTTAGGCTGTGGCTGCAAGGAATGGAAAATACAGTTTTAGAAAATGCAACATAGGATTTAAAATGTCATAGCCATATGGTGTGGTACTGAACTGGTGAAAGGTAACCCTGACTGTTCCAGTGTGCTCAAGGGATTTTTGTGGCAGGCAATTGTGCACTAGATTTTATGCCAGCTCAGATATTATCTGATTGCTTAGTTCTCATGTTACTTGCAGTCACGTACTTTCTACTCTCACGCGAGTGGCATAAAAAAGCTTTGCCTACCTGCCTAATCGGGGTCAGGGCTGTGTGGCTGAGCGATCCCAGGAAACCCAGGTCTGAGGCTGGACAGTGCAGAACTGTGGCGTTACACTTCCTGCAGGCAGGTTAGGAGCCTTCATATGTGAGCCTAAATGTGGTGCATCCCTCCCTTTTTATTTGATAGTGTTTATGAATAAAAAATGTACATAAAAGCCTGTCTCCCTGAATCAGTAGAAATCAGAGCAGAATGCTTTCTCTCTTATGATTCCCATCCTCTTTTGTTTTCCATTCTGCATTCTCCTCACAAAACTCTCCTGGCTTGGTCTCAGGGCAGGGTCAAGCAATGACTAGCTGTCTTTGACTTTCTGTTGTGCTCTGTGTCTGTGATGTTTCAGTGTGTCTCTGTTTATGCTTACACATGCCTGCATATCTCTCCACTGAAGAAACCCAGCTATATCTATTTGCTTTTATTCTCTACTGAACCTCTCCATTCTGATGTTGCTCAGCAGCTGATTTGACCTGCATTTGTGGTGGTGGCTCTTGTTTTTTTGCTTTCAGTCAGAATAAGGAACTTATTCGCTTTATACATATCATAAGGCTATCATTAGCTTTCATGAGGCTTCCATCCACAGTCCACTATCAGGTGACATATGATAATGGTAATTCTACCTTTTACATTACCAAGTGAACCAGATGGTCTTGGGCTTGATTCTTCAGGAAGCAGTAAACCTTCAAGTACTTCTTTTAAGCCAGATGCAATGCTGTCAGATCATTTCTAGTGTAAGTAACTCACTTGATTTCATATGTAAGAACTCAGGGACTTGTATGAGCTGTTTTCTAGTAGAAATATGTTAGCAAAGAGCTGGGAATGGGAGAAGGCAGACACATGCTGCTGGAGCCTGAGTTCTCTTAGGCAGTGAAGACAGCCAATTATATGTCTACATGGCTCTTCAAATTTATTTAATCCACATCTTCACTCTAAGATCGGTATAGCTGCATTGGTATATTGCTGGGCCTGTTGGAATATTTTCTTCTCTATGGGCTCAGATGTGTCTACATCCACTTTGACAAACGTACCCTTAGCTTGGGCATGCTTTCAGTTGTTTATGTAAAGTGAAGTTTTTTTTGTAGCTCTCCTTTCTTTTACCACTGTATGATTCAGAAGCTTCAGCTAGAAAGTTATGGCACTGAGTACTGAAGATCTAAAACTCTGACTCAGTGGTGACTCAAGGTGAGGCGATGCACTGTTCTCTTGGATAATGAGTGCACACAGCGTAATATCTGGGAGGAACTGTGCTGAGTTTAGCATGTCCTTCAGACGTTCTGTAGGAAGGCATGTGACAGTAAAAAACAGAGATGGCAAAGCTCTTCCTTTAGGAGCTCTCCTAAAAACAAACAAAAAAGCATAGGGTGTTACAGGAGTTACTAGCATTAGGTTGCTATCGCGCACCTTTTAAACTCTGTCACATCTAATTTTTATTGTTTAGTTATGTATGTAGACAAGCAGCAGGTATAAATATGCACACAATTGGTACTTCCTTGGGTTGGAGAAGAAGTGAGTGTGTCTAATTGCTAATTGGCTAAATTGCTTTGTACTGAGTGAGTATTGCTACACTGAGAATCCAAAACACAGCTACAAGTTGTAGAGATGATCTTGCCATGTAAGTCTGCTGTGTTTTAGTTTGTCTCAGTCTGCCCACAGTATAGCACTAAGGAAACTCTGCAGCAATTCACACATGTGCCTGGCACCCAAAATCTCCTCAGGCATGCTGGCTGGTTCCACGGCCAGGGAAATAACTTGAAGTGGCTATTTCCTTTGTTATGTCTTCAACCTGCCACAAGATGACAATGTTTCAGAACTTTGATGGCTAGTAATAATAGTAATGAGATGGTTATATCCTTTTAACTAACTGCCTGGGCTTGGGCGTTGTCCATGAATGACTGTGAGTTTGGAGTACTAAGTGGCATGTGATGTTAGAATTGAGAGAGTGGAGATATAAAAAAGACTGACAGCCCACTGAG
This sequence comes from Syrrhaptes paradoxus, assembly GCA_013400615.1. Classification (NCBI taxonomy): domain Eukaryota; kingdom Metazoa; phylum Chordata; class Aves; order Pterocliformes; family Pteroclidae; genus Syrrhaptes; species Syrrhaptes paradoxus. Next base: position 19,732 of record VZTO01015407.1, read on the forward strand.
GTGCTGATCTGCTGGGTCAGCTGTCAAATGAAAACATGCTAAATCTAGCACTTGCCTTGTGTCAGTCATTTGGGGCAGATTGACACGTACCCACTTGGTCCAGGTTTCATGCCAAAGGTCTGAAAGCAAAGTTTGTTGAATTTTAGCGTTTGTATCTGTTTTGGAGTTGCTGAATGAGATCTTGTTCCCCGACATACAAAACAAAACTTAACTGGAGATCAGACAGCTGCAACATCAGTTTCATAACTTTTATTTTTATTTAAATGATAGTTCTTTCATTGTTAATATCCCTTGACTATTAAATGACAGTTCTTCTGCTCCTTTTCAAACAACAGAGACTGAAAGGTTGACAGCTTAGACATGGAAGATGAATGTAAAATAGCATGTAATACACTATTTTTGCAAATTTTGACTTGACTCTACATGACAAATGCTTGATTTCTCTAATAGAAGTTGTTTTTTCCCATTATGCTGGTGAGCTCAGAAGAAAAAAAAACAGGTTTGCATTTATTAAGAATTATTACTTGTTGTTTTGACATAATATGCTACATAAATATGTTTAACAAGTGTACATATTTAAGAGATCACTCAGAATCAGAAAATAAGGAGTACTGACAAGAAAGAGTCCATGAACTCTTCAGTTGTGGGCCTTTATATAGCTGTATGGGGGGGTGTCTTCTGTACTACTATTTAGTTTTAGTTCCTTTTTGTAATAACAGTTTACTATCAATCTAGTACTTCTATTGACAATTTCTGAAAGGTTTGGAAGACCTGGAGCATCATTTCATCTCTGTATGCCCTCATGTTTTCTTCCATAAAATGGTTTTACCAATATTCTCCTTTTTTTTACCCATATGGACCTGTGATGACAGTATGATAGCTCAATCAGGTTTGCTTGATGATGTCAAGTTCAAACAATGAAATCAAATTATTTAGGAAAACAAAAGCTTTTTTTTTGTTAATGAGAAACATTTACCATTAAATATGTAAGGCAGAAAAAAATCTAAAATTGTTTAGGGGTTTAAAAAGACTAACTCAAACACTGCTGTTAGATCCTCCATGTTTTCACTAGTTTCACTGGGAAGGACAGGAGTTATTAAACTCATATAACTTTAGGTATCTAAAAGATGTTCATCTAGTCTGAGCTAATTACCTGGTTTGCTCTATAGTCAGCCTGTAGGCAAGTCTTCAAGATAATTAATCCTATCTATCTTAGACACTGTTCTTGAACCAACACCCTGTTTAGCTGATACTAATTTTCCATTAACTAAAGAAACAGCCTAAAAACTTGCTTAGACCAAGCTTACTTTTAGATAGCCTAAGCAAATTGATTCCCTTCACGACTAAATCACCCAGTTTTAGCTTTCAAAATTTGAAACAAACTTTTTTTTTTTTAGGACTCAACATGGATAACATGGACTCTACATGGATAAGGCCTGCCTTTAGGACAGAGAGGAACAGGTTCAAATAAACACAAGGGAAGGAACTATTACACAAAAATGCATATAAGCTCCTGCTTGATTATAGCTGCAGAAGAAAGAAATTTTCTATCTTGTGAACATTTTTTCACAGATTAAATGAATCTTGTTGGTTTATATTAAGACAAAAAGTTAATTTTCAAAAAACATTCATCAAATGAAATTTCAAAAGAAATGTGTTGTTTAGCTATCAAAATACTTAATTTAACTTTTTAATATTAAAAAAGTTGCAGTGGTAGGCAACTTAAAACAACACCAAAATAACCCCCAAATCTTTTTTGAAGCAGAAAACCATCTTCTCCCGCTCTGCCCCTGGGAATTATTTTTATAATTTCTAAAGTATATTTGTAGAATGAAGAAGAACAATTTAAAAAATTCCAAGTCCTTCCATTAGAAAAAGTGTTGGTTTTGATGAATCAGCATCTTGGAGGGGGGTGGGGAGAAGAAATTTCCTGACTAAAAGCTATAACTGTCTCCTTCCCAGACACACTTTGGAAGTCTAGTGTTGCATGAGCATTTAGGTGTTATTTTGATTGGAGTAATTTAGCCCTCAGTGGGAATGCACTGAAAGAGAAGCTGATAACCTGCCTTAAGAAATCCTTGACAGCTGGTAAAGAAGGTCAAGGGAACAGTGAGTACCCTCATATCTTGTTCTTAATTTCTTCTCTAAGTATGTGCTGCTGGCTATTCGCAGGCACAGACTCTCTTTTGACCCAGCGCAGTAGTGCTGTGTACTAGGCAGCAAAGAAGAATTCTTTGACTTCTTCCCAACTCCCAAGGAGTCTGCAGAAAGACCAAGGATTCCTCAACCCATAGCCCTTTCCAGAATTTCTCCCAGGATGTCTTCATTCAAGACATTTGATTTACTAATTGCTATTCTCTTTCCAAATCCCAATTTTGCACAGGACTTATGCAAAATAGAGGGAAAGCATCACACTCCTGC
>VZTO01015407.1:22237-71812 GCA_013400615.1 Syrrhaptes paradoxus
ATTTAGGAAAACAAAAGCTTTTTTTTTGTTAATGAGAAACATTTACCATTAAATATGTAAGGCAGAAAAAAATCTAAAATTGTTTAGGGGTTTAAAAAGACTAACTCAAACACTGCTGTTAGATCCTCCATGTTTTCACTAGTTTCACTGGGAAGGACAGGAGTTATTAAACTCATATAACTTTAGGTATCTAAAAGATGTTCATCTAGTCTGAGCTAATTACCTGGTTTGCTCTATAGTCAGCCTGTAGGCAAGTCTTCAAGATAATTAATCCTATCTATCTTAGACACTGTTCTTGAACCAACACCCTGTTTAGCTGATACTAATTTTCCATTAACTAAAGAAACAGCCTAAAAACTTGCTTAGACCAAGCTTACTTTTAGATAGCCTAAGCAAATTGATTCCCTTCACGACTAAATCACCCAGTTTTTACTTTCAAAATTTGAAACAAACTTTTTTTTTTTTAGGACTCAACATGGATAACATGGACTCTACATGGATAAGGCCTGCCTTTAGGACAGAGAGGAACAGGTTCAAATAAACACAAGGGAAGGAACTATTACACAAAAATGCATATAAGCTCCTGCTTGATTATAGCTGCAGAAGAAAGAAATTTTCTATCTTGTGAACATTTTTTCACAGATTAAATGAATCTTGTTGGTTTATATTAAGACAAAAAGTTAATTTTCAAAAAACATTCATCAAATGAAATTTCAAAAGAAATGTGTTGTTTAGCTATCAAAATACTTAATTTAACTTTTTAATATTAAAAAAGTTGCAGTGGTAGGCAACTTAAAACAACACCAAAATAACCCCCAAATCTTTTTTGAAGCAGAAAACCATCTTCTCCCGCTCTGCCCCTGGGAATTATTTTTATAATTTCTAAAGTATATTTGTAGAATGAAGAAGAACAATTTAAAAAATTCCAAGTCCTTCCATTAGAAAAAGTGTTGGTTTTGATGAATCAGCATCTTGGAGGGGGGTGGGGAGAAGAAATTTCCTGACTAAAAAACTATAACTGTCTCCTTCCCAGACACACTTTGGAAGTCTAGTGTTGCATGAGCATTTAGGTGTTATTTTGATTGGAGTAATTTAGCCCTCAGTGGGAATGCACTGAAAGAGAAGCTGATAACCTGCCTTAAGAAATCCTTGACAGCTGGTAAAGAAGGTCAAGGGAACAGTGAGTACCCTCATATCTTGTTCTTAATTTCTTCTCTAAGTATGTGCTGCTGGCTATTCGCAGGCACAGACTCTCTTTTGACCCAGCGCAGTAGTGCTGTGTACTAGGCAGCAAAGAAGAATTCTTTGACTTCTTCCCAACTCCCAAGGAGCCTGCAGAAAGACCAAGGATTCCTCAACCCATAGCCCTTTCCAGAATTTCTCCCAGGATGTCTTCATTCAAGACATTTGATTTACTAATTGCTATTCTCTTTCCAAGTCCCAATTTTGCACAGGACTTATGCAAAATAGAGGGAAAGCATCACACTCCTGCCGTCAGGAATTGTCTTGGAGTGAGATGTATTCACCTTACACAGCTCTAAATTAAAAGGTTAGAGACCGTGGGCAGATAAAATCTGAGACATAAATTTGATAGATGGGGAAACCAAAGCCTATAATTATCATAGCCAGAAGTTACTCGTATCAACCCAAATTCCTTCTCTTGACATGACAAACAGAGATCTTAATTCTTTATAGTGTCTTGTGTCTGATGTACAGTTGAGGTTTTTCTCATTCTGATGTGCGTCAACAGAGCAATGCCTAGCTTCTGTACCCGCTGTGTTTATTTCAAATACGCTTTTGAGAGGGAGCTATATTAGAAGGCTCAGGAGACTGTATCCTCCTCCAGCTTTCCTTCTGTGTGTCATGCAATGGAAGAGTGGCCATGTTGCTGTGTGTCCCACCTGCCCAAATAGCAGCTCTCCCCAGTTCTTCTGTGTAGAGGAATCCAGCACCTGAAATATTAAAAAAAAAAGTCTCACAAAAACACACAAGAACAAGTGAAGAATCAACAAACACTAATTATTAATTTCTGAATTACTTATTTAAAAACACTCAGTTCTGAGACTAAGGCAGATGTTATGTGCAAGTTATACTTTGTCCTTTTTGTGAACATTAAATTCTTAACAGAATATGATTCACTTAGATCTACTGCCATCTATTTATCCATACTTGTGTGAAATTGAATCTACACAGTAGCTTACCTGTCAAGAAGCTACATAAAGTAACTAAGGTTAGCTATCTTAATTTACATCTCTGAATAGAGTCCCATTATTTTCTTGCTGTACTCTTCTAAGCCTTTGATGTACACATTAAGCCAGTTTTAACATACAGACATCACTTAATTTATTGAAGTTTATGCATGCTGCAAGTAAGTTTACAGAGTCTAGAAAAAAATTTAAGTTGATAAGATACAGCTCTGTGAGGAGCAGCAAGACAGTGTCTTGCAAGAACTCACAACCCTTCTGAATGTGACCTATTATTTTTCTTTTTTAATGCCAGGTTTATGTGGTCCTTAACTAGCCCTTTGTGTGCTGCATTTCAGGTTCTCTGCCATTAGAAGGTAGACATCTCTAGGAATACTTCGACAGCATTTAAATTAGGTTAAAAGAAGGAAAGGGTTTTTTTATGCTAATTGGTTTTACAAGGCTGCAACTTGCTTGACAGAAGATGTCACTCTAGATTTATTTCAGAAAGCAGAATCAGTCCCAAAAAGGTCTTGCAAAGGAAAGATCATTGACATACATGGTCTGTGCATTTGCTTCTTGCAGCTTATGTCCTTGAACTCACAAGGAAAAAACTATCTCACATGGCCAAGTACTGAAGGCCTCAGATACTAACTTTAAAATGCCTTCAATTATGGTGTGATTCATTTTCGTATATAACAGCCAGTACTTCAGCTCTGAGAAACTATTACGGATGGTACTGTGGCTTTCACCAAAAGCAACAGAATGGCTGTCACCTCAGCAAACTGATTTTGTGGAGATAGGACATCTTCCATTAGCTGAGGATTAGTCTCTCTGTTTTTTTTCTTTCTGCCTGCTCTATCAGCGCAGTTAAAGGATGCTGGTGTCTGAACATAGATGCCGTTTAAAGAGCAGGAATTCTCCTCAAATCCAAAGTGAAATGAATATTAAGGGTAGAAAATACAATGAGAAGCTCTGGAGTGATAGCTTTGAACACTGGTCTCCAAATTTTGACAATACTGGTTTGATTCCACAACCCGTTTATCTTCTTACACAGGGCTCTCTCTGTGTCCCTGGTATGAAGGACATGAGGATGGCATTGATATGTCTTTCTATTAATAGCTAGAAACAACAATAGGGTGGCTAGACCTTTGCCTTGGGAGGATTAAAGCCTGATAACGTCATAAGAGGGCTCAGCTTCTTCCATATGATACAGAAGGCTGTGAGGCAGCAAGCAGAGCAAAGGCAAGGATAGAGCCAGAGCAAGGGAAAGAAGTGTTGATACCAACTACAAATTTGGGAGGACAAGAGGAAGAACTGCTTAAAGATGAACAAGGTCACAATCAGAGAGTCCCATTTAACAGTGGGGGCAGAGAAAGCCAATTTAGATCACGGAGACCGCATCTGGAAGATCGTGTCCAGTTCTGGACCCCTCAGTTCAAGAAGGACAGGGAACTGCTGGAAAGAGTCCAGCGCAGAGCCACAAAGATGATGAAGGGAATGGAGCATCTCCCTTATGAGGAAAGGCTGAGGGAGCTGGGTCTCTTTAGCTTGGAAAAGAGGAGACTGAGGGGTGACCTAATGAATGTTTATAAATATGTGAAGGGTGANAATGTTCTGGAAGGTGAAATGCTTAAATTATTAAGCTCCTGGGGTTTCTGAGAGTAATGTCCATATTGGTGCTAAGAGCTTGCAGGACTTGAGTTGTTCCCTTTTCCTCTGGCAGATTCCTCTGCCAAAACATAGGAGGTGGGATGCAATGGTTCGACCTGGAAGAGCATCACTCATTGTGATGGGGCCAAACAGCTTGTCCATGAAGGGAACAAAACCAGTATCATTTGCTGGGGTCTCTGTGTGCATGTGTGAGGCATTAGTGACAGAATAGGTGTGCTAAAGTTTGGCACCATTGCTTCCAGTGCACTTCATAATCAAGTGTGTTTTTAAATAGTAAGATATATTTTAAACATTTCTCAATATTTTAACATGAAAGCTAGAGGAGGAGGAGAAGGCAGGAGAGAGGGAGTAAGTGAGATTTCTCTTCAGAAAAATACAGTAATAACATGGTAATCATTTTTTGGGTAGCTGAAAAGAGAAGAAAAATATTAAATGCAATCTAATACATAACTGTCACTTATTATGACTCACATCTTTCATTTTAGGTCTAGATTATCTCCATCCCACATAAATGTGGTATTCCCTAACTTTCTACTGCTACAAATTATTGATGTAAAGAAATGGAATTTCATGTGTATTAGGACTTGTAGGAGAGTATTTTACTGGAGGAATGAGTCATTGCAAATTTCATCATCCAGAATTCACTATTACTTGTCCTTATGTCTCAGTGTAAGTTTTGTCCTAAATCAGGATTTAGGAAGGATTAAATATGCTATAACTTGAAGCTGTTTATCTTGAATTTTTTTATAAAATGTGGTCTTCAGGATTGTTATCTCTTCCAGTAAAATTCAAACATAATGTATCTCGGCTTTCAAAACATATGTAGCTATTTGGGGGAATGTAAGTAGGAAGACTAACACTTTTACTGAAGAAAAGGAAGATGAAAAAATAGAAACAAAGTCTAAAATTGGAACACAGAATTGTGGATGTAGCTCTATCTCAAGAGTGGCACTGGGTATCTTGGGATGCTCTGTACACAATGGTTTGCTCAGAGCTTCAGCATTTCCAGGGCACCAGAATCTCCTGGGTACTGACTTGGAAAGATTGCGTTGGAATCTTTGTACTGTTATTTCACAAGATTAAAAATTCAGACCAGAACCTGACACAAAAAGAGTATAAAGGAAGTGGAAGGCCTTCTGTTCACCATGATGACCATGTAGGTTGCTTCATCTTCTGAAATAACCTGGAGATCTGGGCTAAGAACAGCAGTGTGAACATTTTTGGCCAACCTTGTGGACTCAGATGGAAAATCGGCAGCAAATAATACAGATAAAAGGGGATCTTCTGTTTGCTGATGTTACCTTTCTCTCTTTATCTGGGCTACCAGATAAACTCAAGAAAATGGAGAAGGAAAAAAATTTTCAGGCTTCTTTCTTCCATGCAGCCTAGAATGGGTACCACTTTATAGTGTTCAGCATAGAACAACTCATGGAAAGCAGAACCTTAGCAACATGCAAATAAAATTTCCTTTAAATAACAGTTTTTTAGAAGCAGTGGTGCTTCAGTGCTCAATCCATGACAGTTACAGGTAAACACAAAAACAAAGAATCCCATAATCCAGTCAGGATTAAGAGGTCAGAGTAAAATTAATCTCATGTAATAGACACATTTCACCTTTTTTTTTTAGTGAAAAACATGAGTCTTCATCAAACAACTAAAAGATACTTGCTCCTGGTTTCTCAATAATGGGGAATAAATTAGGAGGAACTCTGCTGAAGTCAATAGCATTAGAAAGAGAGAGATCAAACTATTTCTAAAATCTATAACCTTCCCTTGTGAATTCATTTGGGATAGTGAAGTCTCAAATAGCACACAGTTGGTGTCTTAGCCCTAAATCTTGATTCAAATCTAAAATTGCTCAAGCCTGGTTTACTTTCTCTTATTTTCAGATAAACAAAAAAATGCCGCAGCAGAGACACTGCTTGCAAATGTGCTCTCCCACAAACACTCACAAACATTTTTATATGCATCCTTTCCTTGTAAATTACCAGCACTGAATTAATTATTTCTGGCATCTATTTTATTAGTTTTAAAAAGACATAAGTGTATTTTGCATCTGCAGTTTGTTTGCACACATCCTTTCATTCTGTTCTCATGTATAGCCTTTGAATCATCTGTTTCTCGATAGGACTGGTTTACATTTGTTTCCTGCTCTGGATTTTTTTTTTCATTTCATTGAGCCAGATTTCCAGTTAATTCACAGTCATAGCTCATACATGAGCATTCAGATGGTTCTTGAGCACACATTTCACCAATTAGAAACAGTACTTTCAGTCCAGGTTCTTTAAGTGCCTCTGGGTCAAAAGAGATGAGAGTTGCTTTATATTTTCTCACCAAAAGCATTTATGTATTGAGATCTCTTCCCTGGCTGCTGATCCTGGGTTCCCTTACTTCAAGAAGTCTGAGTTCACTTTTGTGACTCAGATGACACAAAACTAGAAATAGAAGTTGGCTAAGAAGAAAAAGAGGGGTCTGGACTTTCTCATGGTCTGATGCAAAGCTCAGTGAATCCATTGGGAGCCCCCCATCAGTTCCTTATCAAGTTCTACCATGACTGTGTAGCACATTCTGGTACAAACAGACAATGAAATTCACTTCTACATTTAATCACCTGTTTTAGGACTTCATGGAGGAAGAACTAGTCCAGGAAAGAAAAAAACTTTCCAAAAAGTAACTTAAATACAAACCTGTCTAAGGTTCAGACAATTGAGTTAACTGCACTCTCCAGTTGCAGAAGAAGAGTAGAAGTGTTAAAAGTGAAATTTTGTGGTACTTCTGTGCTAGTCCAGAGTGTGAGGAGAGTGTGGGAACTTCTCAGAGCCAGTACTTGCAAAATTTCCATAAGCGAGAGATTCAGGAGCCTGGATGCTTCCTGGACTTTGGATACTGTCCGGCTATAAATCCTGATGCCATGGTCTTTGGCAGACATGGAAAGAAATGAGTCACTGAGTGCTTGTCATTTCCAAAACAATATAGCTTCACATTATGAATTAAAAGTCTGATAGAGGTAAGTAACCTCCTGAAATGTTTATTTAGATAACAGTCCTGAGAGCAGGTCCTGAGAAGCAATCACTGTTAAAATGGTGGATTTTATTACATTCAATAAAACACATGTTACAGAAATGACATCTCAGTTTTTCAAATAGCTAGAAATTGCTGAGCTTAATGGGCACTGGAGTGATGATATAATCACAGTTTTCTCTGGTGTACAGCCCCTATCATTTATTATTTCAACTACTGTACATTGGAATCCGCTTACTCTGACAGCCCTGCCTTGCCACAGGTCAGCTTGATAGCATCAGCTGGGAACAGGTAATAACCAAACTGCACTGACAGCAGGCTTGGCAGAGCTAACTTTAAAGGTAGAAATATGCCTACAAATGCATAAAGAAGGTGTGACAAAAATAAGAATCCAAGCAGTCCTCACTTGAGTATTGCACAGCTCCATGGATTTTTGATTTCCAGATGTTTTACCTATCAGATATTCCCTGATGGGTTTCATTAAAATTCCAAAATATGTCAGTCACTCTCAGCTGCTCAGGGACATGGTATCGATGATACAGTGTGGTTGTTCAGACATGGATACAATTATTTATTTTTTTTTTAGTGGAGAAGCACTGTTTGCAACCCACAACAGCAGATCTGCTGAGGGAATTTAGCAGTTCTGGCCCTCAGATGTCAAACATTTTAAGGGGCATGTAAACAAAATGTAACTTGCAGGGATAAATGCAAATCATTTGTTTGAAACTGTGGAGGTAAGCAAAGCCTGTATGACAATAAATTTCAGAAGATTCGGGTATATATTAGAAAAGTAGTGGTGGGGTTAGTTTTTTTTTTTTGATTGATTGGGTTTTTGGTTTGTGTTTGGTTTTTGTTTTTCCTGAAGATGTCTCTTCTGCTGTATTCATTAGACAATACAGTAAATCACAGCCTTGCTTTTCAGTTACCCTCTCTCAAATGACCTACTTCTACCTCCCAGACAGTCTGCAGGAAGCCCGTTCAGTGAGCTAATGCATGCTGAGCTAATGATGCCGTGACTGTGCCAAAGCTGCCCCAGCACCTCTTTACCACGCTGGGCTGCAAGCTATCGTTCAGCTCCAGGGAGCCAGAGGAAGACAAAAAGGAACCTGTGGGCTTCAGGCTCTGTGGCATGCAGATGGCACAGTATGAGGTCTGACAGGGAGCTGAGCCTGGCTGATTCTGTGCAGCCTCCTTCAAACTCTGGGAGACACGTCTGCATGAAGCTGAGTGGTTCTCATAGGGGCAGGTGGTAGCATCTGCAGTGGGACACTGCTTGAGGGGGCTGAGTCAGTGTTCATGAGTATTAATACTGAGCTGTCTGTATCAATTTGTGTCTATGGTCTTCTTCCACCCTAAATGTCCTCCTTTCCTTGGAAAAGTATTGGGGCTTTTAATATCTCCAGATTAATGATGGTGGGGAAGAACTGCCTGCCGGGGTGACCAAGGAGAGTTTTGTGTTTTTAATGGAGCTGAAATAAGAAACAGATTGAGGGCTATGAGCAGAAAATTTGTGCTGCTGTCTGTACAATAACATTCTTCAGGAAATTTTCTAAAAGGATGTTTCGGTATCTGGAATCTGCTCCTGTTGTCTTGTGAGGACCATACTTTCCACTTCTAGAGTTGATGCCAGTTTGTATCTGGTTACTTTGGTTTTCCCAGACATGTTTAAACATCTAAGCCATACTGTATTTATTTAATCTTTTGTCATAAGTCTGTCCCTCTCGGTCCCATAAACTAGCCCAAATTAACCCAGGGTTTTTTTTTTTTGTTTTGTTTTTGGGTTGGGTTTGTTTTTTTGTTCTTGTTTTTTACCCTTTCATGGAATGTATATATTTTTGGTCATAAGGTAAACTTAATTAATGAAATACTCCAGATACCATTGTAGGAAAGCCATATAGATAAGGAACTGTTTTCTCCTTACTTTGTGATTAACTGCCTGTGTTTGTTACTCAGATTTTATGTCCTCCCCTCCATCATACTACATTGCAAATTCATGGCTAGCATGTTGCTCACAATTTCTCCAAAAGACACATGGCTATTACTGCTTCCTTGGTTTTAATCTGATCATTGACATCTTTATCAATGACCTGGATGAGGGGATTGAGTGCTCCCTCAGTAAGTTTGCTGATGACACCAAATTGAGCGGGTGTGTTGATCTCCTTGAGGGTAGGGAGGCTTTGCAGAGGGATCTGGACAGGCTGGACCCATGGGCTGAGGCCAGTTGTATGAGGTTCAATAAAGCCAAGTGCCAGGTCCTGCACTTTGGTCACAACCACCCCCTGCAATGCTACAGGCTCGGGGGTGAGTGGCTGGAAAGCTGCCCAGCAGAGAGGGACCTGGGGGTGCTGGTCGACAGCCAGCTGAACATGAGCCAGCAGTGTGCCCAGGTGGCCAAGAAGGCCAACGGCCTTCATGAGAAATAGTGTCACCAGCAGGACTAAGGAAGTGATTGTGCCCCTGTACACGGCACTGGTGAGGCTGCACCTTGAATCCTGTGTTCAGTTTTGGGCCCTTCACCATAAGAAGGACATTGAGCTGCTGGAACAGGTCCAGAGAAGGGCAACGAAGTTGATGAAGGATCTGGAGCACAGGTCTTATGAGGAGCGGCTGAAGGAGCTGTGTGGGGTTGTTTATTCTAGAGAAGAGGAGGCTGAGAGTAGACCTTATCACTCTCTACAGCTACCTAAAAGGAGGGTGTAGTGAGGTGGGTGCTGGCCTCTTTAAAGTAACAAGTGATAGGACAAGAGGAAATGGCCTCAAGTTGTACCAGGGAAAGTTTAAGCTGGATATTAGAAAAAATTTCTTCACTGCAAGAGTGATCAGGCATTGGAACAGGCTGCCCAGGGAAGTGGTGGAGTCACCATCCCTGGAGGCGTTCAAGAAACATGTAGATGTGGTGCTTAGGGACATGGTTTAGTGGATTAGGTGGTGCTGGGTTGACAGTTAGACTTGATGATTCTTGAGGTCTTTTCCAACCTTAATGATTCAATAATTCTATGATTATTGGATGCCTGTGTTTTGCATTAATTTCCCTGAGATATTCTAGCTTGCAATTTTTCAAGTTGAATTTGATTTTCGGTGGTCTCTCACCCTGCATATTTCTGTTCTTTCTTTAACCCACTCATACATTTCTTTTTCTTCCCTTCTAGATCCTCATCTGTTTTATCAGAAGTATAAAGTCCTGGATATTAGGGTTTCCAGGCTCAACTATTTTTAAAATACCTGATGTCACATTCCTTTGTCTTCTTTCATTCTCCACCTGCCACTTATCTGATCTCTCACCTTGTTTTCTTTCATCTGATAAATCAGTTTTGCCAGTGTATTTTTCTTTGTCTCCCTCTGTAAGTTTTGGTCTACCACTTTTTTTTTTTTTTCTCTGAAATACAAGGCGGCATCTCTACCTGTATGTCATAAACTTATATACTTGAAGATTCCTTTTCTAATAAATAGGAACAGCCTGTTTGATCTTAGTTTGACAGAATATGGATTTAAAAGCATCCTGAAGGAAAAAAAAGAGTGCCATTAAAATAATCACAAAGATTTTAACAAATAAAACTATCTCTGAATGAGTTTGCATTCTGTCTTGGTAGAGTGAGTATCAGATATTTCGTTGATTATTACTTTCCTTTCTAAAAATTGTGTTTGTTCTATTAAAGTTCGTATTTAAAATAGTACATTCAGTCCTTTAACCACTGATGTAAAGTTTAGTCATAAAAAACTTGTGAAAATAAAATCTATCACAAAATAAGCATTACAGATGAGCCATTAAATGTAGAAAGGAATAGAGTTCTTAGTGTCAACTGACAAAGAAAAAAAAAAAAAAGCTTTTAGTAAAATGCTCCAAATTGTCTTGACCTTTTCTAAAGAAATTTTTGACAGTACTTTGAGGTTTACTACTAGAATCTCTGTTCTGCCCAGCAGTAACTATCAAATACTAGTTCGTAATCTCAAAGAGCTGGCACAGGTTTTATATCTTTGTTCATCTACTATTTTATGTTTGTAACTTTCATTATAGTGACTCTTTTTTTTTTCCTCCTGAAGAATGAGAACTGAATATGTAGTGAAACCTTCTAAAAGATGATTTTCCAGTAATTCATGGCCCACAGTTTATTATTTAATATCCTCAATCAAAAAATATTTGGAGGTTTAAGAAACAGCTCAAAATTATTTATATAAAGCGGAGGTAAGCAGGTCATAAGTTATACAACTCGCCTGAGGATTTCAGAAAAAATGCAATTTTGTAGAAATTTTATTACAGTTCTGAGGAGAAAAAAAGGAAATTGAAATGGGTTTCAAACCTTGGATTATGAAGAAGAGGACAACAGAACTAATCATAGAGCAAATTAAAGTTAATGTTATACTACAATTACATTTATATTAATATAAATATTATGATTACAGCTTACCAAATAAAAAAGGATCATCCTGTCAGCTGTTAGACCCATATATGAAAGTAACTGTTGAATATGGGGTAGGCATTGACAGAGGTTTTCTACTGAAAACAAGCACCACTCTGGAGACAAGATTTAGGGGGGGGAGGGGCGGGGAAGAAAGAAAAAGCCAAAACAAAGTGAGAAAAGTAAAATAGAATAGACTACAAGTGTTTGTACTGGGTTTTTAATTAGTGAGAACATAGCAGATTGCTCAAATGAGTGCATTACCTAATGATGAATTAATATTATATGCCGAAACATCCCACAAGGGAAGAATTGGATATGCTAATATTGTATGAAAGAGATTGCCACTGGCAAATATTTCGCAGTAGAAAGTTCTACGTTAAGTATAAACTCAGAAAAACCCCCCAACCCTCTTAATATACGTCATTAAATTTTAATTGTCCAGAAGTTACTAAAGTAAGATAAAAGCTTGATTATACACCTTTCCATCCTTTTGATGGTCTTTATTATTGACAATTGATCCAGAATTGTTTTTAGAAATGCAGTGCATTATTTTATGAGTAATAGAAGAGACTTTTTGTGGTATAAAGTTATAATTCCTAAGCAATAACATCCGAAACTGCAATTGGCCTAGACCTAATGGGACGGTACTTAGAACATCCTTAGAGGAGGATATTTGGTTTTTGAATTTACTTTCCTCTCCCTGGTTCAATAATAGTGTCTCTCTTCTGGTAACATTCAGGCTACTCTGCAAAATGCACCTGTTATTTTCGTTAATGTGAAGGGAATGGATGGAAATGGGAGACAGAACTGGATCTGCAGCTTGATATGTCATAGTACAGCACATCACTTTTTTGTTAAATATATGTACATTATTTCTTATGGCTTGAACTGTTTTTCAACTCTGCAGCATCCCAAGAGCAATTGAAAACCTTTTTAGAAATGAAGAGGAAGGAGTTTCTTAAGTTTTGCATTTAGGATTTGGACAAACTGTACCCAAAGGAAGGAGTATCTAAGTCCTCATGTTTTGGCCTATAACTGTTTAAGGTACATGGAACTGAAGAAAACAGCCAACTTTCACATTGTTCTGTTAAAACCCATAAATCTGCCTGTATTAACTAAAAACTTCACTGACCGCAGTAAAGCTCTGGTCAATGTGATTCAAATTTCATATTTCTGAGGAAACCTGAAAATGGCTAATGTTTCCTTGGACTGAGCTGGTAAAAACCAAAGAAACCCAAACCAAAACAACACCAACTCTGTAGAAGGTGACTACAACCGAAAGATCCAGGTTTTCAGGTTAAGTTAGTCTGTATACCTGGAGTGGACTATATGAATCAGACAGAGGAGGCAGACTCTGAACGTTACTGGTATATTAACTAACCCATGTTCAATTTGGTTTCTTAGTTCCACTGAAGCCGATTAAAACATTTTTGGTGGTACCGGTTCTGCTGAATGGCTTGCTCATAATTTCCTCTGGCTGACCAGCTGGCAAATGAAAGATTGATTTCATACCCTTACTTCCCTTTGAATATGAACTAAATTAATTAAATTATTTGTTAATGCTTTTATCTTGATGTATGATGAAATCCGCTTTGACCTTAATGTTCAAGATATATAAAACGGCACAGACAGACCTTCGGCTGCCATGAACTGGCACAGATCCACTTGTTTCGATAAAGAGTTTGCAGAGCTTTCAGCAGAACACAGCTGGGCTTATAGCGAGACTCGATCTATTCCATCTGTGGTCTGCTTCCTGGTTCCTTACATTCAGAATCAAGAGTGCTCTTGAACAGTTTCTCATTCTGGAAATATCAAGTGTGTGAGTGAGAGGTTTTTCTAATGTTTTGGGTGGGAATTTCTGACTAGTGGTTTCAGCTTTGTGCTTGATTACTTCACTTTACTGTGGGCTCCCTGATATTTACCATATTCTCCTCCACGATAGTTTTTCTTTTGTGTTGCTGGTGGTCTCATTCTCCTGGTTTCTTGTCATTCTCTTGAAGATGGTATCTGACAGTTCACTGCCTGCTATTGAATTGTTCCAGCTATTCTATCTTCCATGTGATGGCCCAAGTATTAGCAATTGATATAATCTTCACAGAGACTTATTAAATAATGAGTAAACCTGTTAGAAAATGACTTCAATGATCTGACTCTTAGCAATTTACTAAGGATTTTTCTAAGCAGTATAAATAACCACTTCTTAATCTTTTAAATTCTTGAATAGAGACAATTAAAATAACTTTCTAAATAAGTATGCTATTCTGTAGAATGCAGTGTTCTGCATTTCTGGTTCTACACTCAGTAAAGTGTGAAGATGCAATATAAATGTGGTTAGTGCAGGAAGTCTGGCACTACTAAATTGTTTCCTAGAACTGGGTATAGAATAGTACTGGATGAAAAACAAAGAAATGACATCTATAAGTCTGTGACTCCTTTGGTTTGTAAGCAAGAGAGAATGCAGTCTTAATGTCTCTGTTTTGTGAAATAAATGCATATAAAGTAATCCTGAATTTAACAGTCATTGTCAGATGCAGCCATGTCGTTACCTGAGAAAATGCAGGTAATTTCAGTTCTCTAACAGCTTTATCTTTGACAGCTGGGATTTTATTTTTTTTAGTGCTGCACCATGACAAGAAATGTGAACCCAAATCTGTAGCATCTAAAACTAGCTCCAGAGACTCCTGTGCCAGACTGTCTGAAGCATTTCAGAAGTATCTTTTTTTTTAGTGCTGGAATGTTCATAGTCATTAACATAATTTGGACAAATGAAAGAGGGAAAGATGCTGAAATAACTGGATTAATTCTGTATAGAATTGTAAGAATTCCTGGGAAACAAACCAAGCAATTTTAAGGGATTTTAGTAGTAACAGAAAAGTGAAGCTTACTGTGGTTCAGAGAAGATGAATCCTTGGACGTAGTTTGGCAGAGACAAAAAGGAAAGACAAGGGGAGAAAGAAAGTAGGCTTGATTTTCCTCTCATGCTGCCCAGTCATGCTTTGACTCAAGTTTAAGTGCACTGTCCTTAGTAATCCTTGGCTGACTTGCCAGAATTACCACACTTTTCCTGGGGTCACTCTGGCCTGCAGCTGCCCTGAAGTCATGAAGGATGACAGCGTCACTCTGTCTTTTTCCCTACCACTGGCCTCTACCAGAAAAAGTTTTATCAGACCCCAGCACCTGGTCCCCACAGAACATGAATTGAATGTCTGTGTCACTCTGACATACAGTCAGTAATCATTACCTATCTGATAAACTATGTCACAGGCTAAACCAGTAGTTAGCATATTCCACTGCTATATGCAACATGACATTTATCCTGCTCTTTAAACCAAAATGTTGGAGACTTTTTCTGAATGAGATGATACTGAGTACCTTCCAAGATCTGGATTCTCAAACATGATCCAGCAGAAGTCCACATTGATCTGTGTCAGCCTTTACAGCAGGGTATCATCACATGAATCTGGAGGCAAGCTGTAATCCAAATCTGAAGTTCGCTTTCTACTGGCTGACTGGCTGTGAGTAGTTCATTTAAACTGATCATGGAAACAAATTCCAACATGAAAGACCTGTGTCTTCTGTCAAGTCTTGCCTTTACTTGTGCTTCTTACAGACTGACACAAGTCCAACTGCTCTGCCATGCTATCATTTCTTGAGCTATAAGCATCACTAAACACAGAAAGGGGATTATCTCATATTGCACCTATTGTTTTGAGGGGTGAAGATTGTACCTATATTGAGGGAATGGAAGAACTGAAATTAAAAACATGCTGCAGAATATCAGTCTTACTCAGTGCATTGATACAATTATCTACCTTAAATGGTAAAAGCTGTGCAAAGATGGGATTTGCATTGAATCAGATCACAGGTGGCAGTATTTTTCTGAGTTGATGCTGCTGGCAAATACCCTAGAATCTGGCAAAAAAAAGTCTGAAAAAAATAGTATTTATAAGGCATCTGTAAGGATGTTGACTACAGGGGGATTATTCTGGTTGTAGATGGGCATGGGGAGTTAATTGGGTGTTGTGGGTTAAGTAGAGTTATTTTTTTTTTCTTTTCTTCATAAATAGCTAGCAAGAGGCTGTGTTTTGGATTTGTGCTCAGCAGAAAAACTGATAACCGATGTTTTGTTCTGCTGCCAAGGTCAGCAGACAAGCAAAGAGACACAGTCCAGATGCTAGCCTGGGATTTGCTCTCAGGTTAAGATTGAGAACCAGACTGACCAATTGTTTATTCCATACCATACACGTCACATCCAGTATATAGGTGAGGACCCTTCCGGGGGATCGCTCTCTTTTGCTTCCCTTGGGCTCCGGATCATCTCGCTTCAGCTGCCTGCATTCGCTCTCCCAAGGCCTCCCCCCCACACACACACACGCTGGTAGCTCTCGGCCTGTGACGCTCGTTATCTCTGTTCCATGAGTTTTGGGATCCTCCCTCTCCGGGGGGATCATCAGCTGTTGCCAGGTGGTCATTCTCCCCCGCTTTGGTCAGCTCTCGGTTCTGGGACGCTCAGGCTGTTATCCCTGTTCCATGAGTGCCTCTGGGAGCGGTGGACCCCCCCTCCCCATTTGGGGGAATCGTGAGTGTAGTTTCTGGGGATCGTTAGCCAGCAACAGGCTGAGCCTTTGGTCATCCAGTGGGGGGGAGGCAGTATCACTGTGTATCACATTGTATATTTGTATATAGTATTATTTTCAATATTATTGTAGTTTAGTTATTAAATTGTCCTTATCTCAGCCCACGAGTCCTCTTTGCCACTTACCTCTTTAATTCTCTCCTCTAGGATTGGGTGGGGGCAGGGACTGTGTGAGCGGGTGTGTGTGGTTTGGCCCCCAGCCAAGGGCTAGCCCGCCACATTGGGACCATGTGTTCCCTTACAGTTCTTCTACAGAAGTGTCCCCAACCTTTTATTCCTGTGCAGATACGTAATGTCACTGGCATAACTAGTTTTCCTGCAGGTGCAGCACAGGCTCGCAGCTGAATTGTGTCTCTGTTTTTTTGCCTGCACAGCAGCCACTCAGTCAGGTGTGCAGCTCAGCACATTTGTATTTGTGGTATGGGTTGTAAGCACGAAAAACACCAGAGTAAATTGTTCAGTTGTCACCTGTGCTCATAAAATGATGGTCACCCTTTGAAAATAAACTCATGGAAAGCAATCTATGTATAGAAAGCCATTTCTTTGATGGACATTAGCTGCAGGGGGAGGATAAAACAGGCCCTTTCCTATAACTGTTTAGGGTTATCATTCTTGTGAGTGAAACTTACTACTGTAATCACACAAAGACTTGAACACTGAGAAGGCAAAATCAAAATGCTAGCAGACAAGTTGTCCTCCAGTTTATTAGGGTTCCTTCCCAGGAGGGCTACATTCAATTATGTTTTTCAGTGGTTTGCCAAAAGAGCTTCACAGTTAAGCCAGCTGAGCTTGCAGTCAGATTTTCTGCTTTAAGTTATAAATGTCTTGCTTTTCAAAGCTTTCCAGCTGACCTGAAGTGGCATGCCAACAGTATTACAGCTAATTGAATATATATCTCATTTTTCATTTTTGCAGCTTTACGGACCATTTCCTCATTAAAAAGGTGAGTGTTTGCACAGGAGCAGACAGGAGAATTAAGCAGCAGGAAAATCTCTATGACAAGATGTTGTCTCTTTCTTTTGTTTTTGAATTTGGCAGCTGGATACTTCTGTTAACTCATATTTATCTTGCTCTAACATAATAATTGGGAAATTACTACTTTGCTCCAGTAGAAGTATCCTGCAGTTAAATGCAAGAAACTCTATTTGCCTCAAGGCTGCTCTCTATTGTGTGTTTATAGTGCTATTTGTATATATATCCCTATAAAATTTGAAGAGAGATCTGTAATGATCATCAGTAAAGCACAGCTCTACAAGGACTGAAGAGGGTAAAAATTTCAGATAATCCATGATATAAAGGGACTTCTTGTACTAATTAATCAGTGCACATGCCTTAAATTCTGGCCTTCAGTGTTGTTTGAGTTCTCAATGGAGCGTACCATTTTGAATTACACTGTTTCTTTCCATTAAAGAAAATGATCATTTACAGACAAAGAGTGAACCTGGGAGTTTTTCTTGTGCATCACGGAAGGACACCAAATATTAGTATTATGCTCAATATTCCTTTGCAGTTTGTAATCCCTTAAGCCACCCTGCTCATGCAAACAGCTGTAGCAAAAGTGTACATAAGGCCAGGTGTACACTGGCTTTGGACAGAGGTGCTGTGTAGGTCTGAACATTAAATAAGCTTATTGGGGTAGAACAATATTGCTGTTCAATAAAGTTTATTGAAGTAGAAAATAAGCAAAGCCTCAGCATTTTTTTTTAAAATGACCCTGAATGTAAGATAATTCCTGTGCAAAACATGCAATATTGGCTCCCAGCTCTCATTTCCCAGTTCTCATAGGTCTCATATGCTCCAAGTGGCTATTTTAGCATTTTCTTCCTTAAAAGTAAAAATTCTTTAACAAAAAAAAGCATGAAAAATTAAGTATTACTGCTTTAATACTAAGTGCTATGTATTGGGAACCTAACTTTCTGTTGCACTGGGTTATACAAATGCCCCAAAAGAGTCAGTGTCCCCTTTATTGAATGATCTCATTGTATTAGCCAGGAGAAATACTTTAATCCATGAAGAACACAACTCTGCCCCTCTGACTCAGTATTGATGCAGCATGCAGATATTTGGAGATACTGAATGAACAGACCATGATCAAAGAAGAGGGAATGTTCTAAGACTGTCCTAAGTCAGAGATTAGGTCTTTGAAGAGACTGAGAGTGCTAAAATGTGTGTGTGGTGTGTTCAAAAGAGCAGGTGTGCCCAGTGTCTCTGAGAGGAGAGGAACAAGACAGTGAAAATGATAGTTTTGATTCTGCCACTGCCTTGTATTTCTAGTCAGTGAAGCAGATGAACAAAATAGCCTGACAGCATTCTCTGACACAATCCCCTAGACCAACTAGATGTTTCTGGTTTTGATGAAAAACTCCTCAGCCAGAGGCTCTGAGCTCCTCTAGATCTACAGCTTTGACTCTTCCTTGCCTCAAAGCAGCTGTGACAGAGGAGCTGGGTAGAGGTGCCCAAAAGCAGGGACATTCTTCTGCCTCATTGCACCAAGAAGCAGGAGCAGCAGTGTCTGGCATGTCCTTCTGAGTGTCAGCACACAAAGTCCCAGAAAGAAGTTCATAGCTGACTACAAATCCCATCTCCAGGAGCAGCTTCATATTGCTTTGATGCTGCTTTTCCAAGGAGTTTCTGGTGGAGACCAAGCGTATTACCACTCATAGGGGACCATTCAGGTAAGCAGGGAGTGACTTACTAGTGTGAAGTTAAGAGACTTCCCTTTCTAGGCCTTTTCTAATGATTTGTTTGTGCATCAGCACCCTTGGTGGCATCACAAATTAAAATACATTGAAACACATTTTTTTTTTAACTGCAGCTGCAATGACAGGAAAGGTTCACAAGACATCTTCTTTTGAGTCCTTTCACCCCTTCAAGAATTTGTAGAGTATAGAAATCGGAATTAGTTGAACTGTTTTTTTTGGCCCTGCAAAAGTGATGACTGTTGAGCTCAGGTTTCCTTGGTGTAATATTACATTAAAAATGAGATAAATGCTTGGATCCTGGAAATATCTGTCAACATGACATTTTTAGGACAGCAGATCAATTGTTGAGTCTTCATGACTAAACAGCATCATTTGAGAGATATGCTAATTGTTTCATTTGTTCTTTATTTTCTTGCATTTACAGACACACTATTTTAGGTGACTATCCTGGTTTCAGCTGGGACAGAGCTAACTTTCTTCATAGCAGCTAGCAAGAGGCTGTGTTTTGGATTTGTGCTGAGAAGGCTGATAACATACTGATGTTTATAGTTGCTTCCAGGACAGTCAAGGTCTCCTCAGCATCTCTGCTGTGCCAGTGTCTGCAGGTGCAGGAGAAGCTGGGAGGGAGCACAGCCCCAATTACTAGCTTAGGATTTGATCTTAAGTTTAGGACTGAGACCCAAATTGGCCAATGGTGTATTCCATATCATGCATGTTATGCCCAATATATAGATGAGGATCTGTCCAGAAGTCCTCTCTCCCTCTGGGTCACCTCTCTCTAAGTGTTGCCTCTCGGATGCTGAGGCTCTTATCTTTCCCAGGACTATGGTTTTGGGACTCTCCCTGCTCCAGGATCGTTAGCTGGGAATGGGCAGAGCCTTGGTCATCAGGTGGTGAGCAGTATCAGTGTGTATCACTCATTTGTATGTATTACTATTATACTGTATATATAGAGTATGTATTACTATTATCATTATTATTATAACCATTATTCTTTCCAATTTTATTGTAGTTTAGTTATTACATTTTTGCTATCTCAACCCACAAGTCTCTTTCCTCTCTACCCCTTTAATTCTCTCCCTTATCCCCAGGAGGGGAGAGGATGAGTGAGTGGCTGCCAGGTTCAAAACCATAACAGACCCCCTCAGTCAAACTCCTCTATCAAAGGGGCAGACTTATAGATTGAAATGCTCACATTTGATGAGACATATTGAGTGAAGACAGGTATGTGCTGATCTGGATATATCAGAGTATGTATTGAAGCCTATCATCTGCCAGCTAAAGAAAATCCTTATAACTATTGCAGTACTACTGCCAAAGGAGATAAAAGGGTCATGTCAGATTCCAAGTCACTTCTGGGCCGGCTCAGAAGACTTTTTGGCATCTAATTCAGACTTCACCCTGTTTGAAGCAGTAAACATGTGGTGTGACTTTCTGGAAATCAGATGGACTTTGGAAATATCTGCCTTACTACTGAAGTATTTGCTCTGCAAGCAAGCTCAGAGTCCGCAGTTGGGAGGTGTTCCTGTCAGCTCACATAGATGACTTGCAGTTTCTGCTTTTCTTCCGCTGCTTCACTCACCACAACATGCAAAACTTTCCAAAGTAAATGTTGCACACTGAGGCTAAGAATTAAGTTTTTCACATTTGTTTTCTTTGCATGACTTTTCTGAAAACAAAGAGGTGTTTTTCTGGAAACCTGCAGACTTCTCTCTTATCCAGTGTTCAGGAGGTATTTGCACCTGCAGTGAAAGAAAAAATGCTTCTTCTTAAAGGAAAACTCTCAAGTTGTCTAGTGAGGTTTTCGGGACCTGAGACTTTTTCTAGGATTTGGTAAATGGGTTTTGATTTTAGAACAACAAAATGTATTGCCTGTGGATTGCCATTATGGAGCTAGTAGAAGAAATATTAAAAAAAATCCTACATCTTAGCCTCAGTATTTCTACAGTAATCTGATGGAAACATCAGATAAGACTGAAGTGTTCATGCAGGTAAGACTGGGTTAGGAATCAGAAACCTGGAAAATTATGACAGCTGAACTGAACTTCTTGGCCGTTTTTATTTCCCTGTGTTGCTCTGCTGATGACTGACAACCCCTACTGGTCACCTAATGTTGAGGATGTTCAGCAGAACAGCACTGCTAATCCAGAGAGAGAATGTTCTGGTGGCAGTGCAAGGATGGGTAGTGCACAAGTTCCAGAAGAAGCTATTTATGTGTCCAAGTGACCATGAGGAGGAGGAAAGCTCACCAGGCAATGGCAGTGGGACACACTGGAGAGGAAACTTCGAAAGGAGAGGGTAAAATTTTGTTGGAGGTTGTTTTAAATGGGCATTTCTGTCAATATATTATTGTTAATAATAAATTCTAAAAATATATCGTCAATAGTTCTTTTATCAATTTTCTCTGATACCAGCAGAGAAAAAAAAAGACAATGGAGATTATTTTTTCCATGCCCAGACACGATTTCTGAGGTCTGGATGTATGATGAAACTCTCTAAAGCATTGGGCTTTAGTTCTATGTCCAGGTATAATGTTCTCCTGTGCGCTGGCATACAGTGACAGATACTATCATACTGTATGCTAAATAATCCAATGTTCTGGAGAAAGCAAGCATGTTACAATGGAATGAGATAGGAGATGACGTTGTTTTATACATAAGCATAGTGCAGTACATGCAGTATTTGATTACATGTGAACAACTTGTTTGTGACCAGAATACTGTGGGCTTCATTCAGGTAAATTACCTGCCTGATGCATATCCAAGAGCTGCCTGTAACATCAAAATCAATCAAAAAGAAAAAAAAAAAGAAAAAGAAGAGATTTTTTTTTTAATATTGCCTTTTTTTCCCACTTTTCATCATTTTCAATATATTTCAAATCTGGTTACCATGATATCTTTCAACAGTCTAGGAACTGAATGGGAAACATAATTCAGATTAGAGACTCAAGATAGAGTTCAGAAAAAAATCACTGTAGTCTTAATCTGTCAAAATATTTTGGTTATGGGTAGTTAATGCATAGTAGAATATGATCTTTGTACAGTCAAAGAGTGTACCTAAGAGGAAGCCTTTGTCCTTGTTTTTTTGGTATATTGTGCCAGGAGTTTTTTTCCCCTATCCTTCCATGGCATACATTTCATACGATATGTTCTAGGACTACCTGTATGCTATTTGATGTATTCTGCCTTTCATACAGAGAAGTCTGGTTGTGCTAAGTGGTGAGCATGGATAGCCGTGCTGGAAGCCTGAGCCTGAGGAGTCTGTGGTGTGGACATGAGAATGGACATGTCTGATGCCAGCCAGAGGCATCAGAAAAGAAGAGATGAGAATGTCCCCTGAAAGTGAGAGAGTAGTTTTTACCTTGGCAAGCCATGCAGCTCATCAGGGCACAGCAAGTGTTCTCATTCAGCTGGAGGCAAAAGCTGCTCGGACAAGTAAAATCATGTAAAAAGCAATTGGTATCTCTGCAAAAAAAAAAATGGACAAGCTTTTGGGATCAGTGCCTGTTCAGCAGATATGACAAAAAGTATCAAAATCCAAGCTAAGACCACCTGAAAATCTTGTTCTCAAGGGCTTAATGAAGACTTGCTCTAAAACTTGTGTAATCACTTGAACACTTTGAAATTGGTTATGCATTGATAGCATAGAGCAAAATAGTTCAACCTTGAGGAATTTTCACTACACACATTTTACCATCACCCTATCTTCCCTTCTTATTCCCCAAGAAACTCAAGACATAAAATGTAGTTCAAAGCAAAAGGACTTCATTTTTTAATATGCGGAGACTGGAAGATGCCTAGACTGAAAGCTCTTCAAAGCACTCAGCTGTTTAAAGATTACCCAGATGGCGTGTGCCAATTAAAGCCCTTTAAAGAAACCAAGAATTGTATTTGAAAAATGTATGCAGAGAGAGGCTACATATTCAGTAGATGGTGGAGCACAACTGGAACGGAGGAAGGCAAACCATTTTAACTTGGTGTAATATTTGCAATAATCACTGTAGTATTGTCATGATCCAGAGACATTATTTTCTCCTGCTGGTACTGTCAAACTGCAAACATTTCAGTATGTGACCCCGATCCCATTGTACTTTAGCAAAGTGTATGAGACCTGGGAGGAGCATTTATTATCCTTTAATGACACCTAGGTAGAGTGACTTTCCCATGCACATTGTGAAAATGCCATCAAGAAAAAAATACACACACAGCTGTAACTTTTCTGAGTTATGCCGATCGTCTCCTAACTTAGGCATGCTCAGCCTCTGCACACAAGCTTTCTATAGGCAAACTTTCTTCTGAATTAACATTGCCTGTCAGAAATCTCTAACTTGTATGAATATGGTGTCATCTAAACCTTCACCAGACACTCCTGATCACGTCCTTCCTAAGTCAGAGATCACAGGAAGAAGGGCTGTATATCCTGCTTTTAACACAAGAAACACAATGTTGCCCCTGTAAAAGACATTCTGGAGGTTTATGGGTAATATACACCTGATTTCTCTGAGCTTAGAGGCATACATCACATGGTGGAATGTGCTTCCTTTCCACCCAGTGCTTCCCAGAAGACTGTAAAGCACCCAAAAACACTTGTATAACAATGGCTCTCAACACTTCTCCAGCAAACTAGGCCACTGGTCATATTGCCAGTTCCTAGCTGAATGGAGCCAAACACATGCAAACACACCCCAGCACTCATCAGAGATGTTGGAGTATTCTGCATCTTACCTCCATGTTTCCTGGTTTGGAGAAGTGAGGATGCCAGTGAACAGATATACTGAAGTAGCACAAGCTGCCAGTGACTTCTCTTCTCTTTGAACCACTTGAGCATTCAGAAAGCAGGAGGAAGTCACGGTTCCTGCATATGTTCACCTGTATATGATAATGCAGAAAGGCTACTAATTCCTGTGGTTCATTTCAGTTTATATCTTAACTTGTTGGATTCAGATATGGATATTTTGTCCTGTGAGGGCACAAAGCTGGAAATGTGACTCAGGCTAGCATGTTCTTTCATATTCTTTACTTTTCACAGGGAAGAACAAAATACTGAAATATTGTAGCCATGGAAAGAACATAGCTTCTTGTGTCTGTCTGATCTCTGTTGGTTGTCCCTGTACCAAGGAAGAAGACGCAATTCATTTCGTAACCACACCCCCAGTCTCCCATCAATTCTTTTCTATCTGTTAAAGTGGTAAATCTTCATCACTCACTCTGCAGTCAAGCAAGGGTCACTTACAATCTGTGCAGCCCTTTGAAAATATGAAGCCTCGTAAGTGCTGAGTGATTTCACAGTTCTTTTTATGAACACGATCTTTTCTTCTGATTTATAAACATCATGTTTCTCTTGCTCACAGTGAATGAAATACAACATCTT
This sequence comes from Syrrhaptes paradoxus, assembly GCA_013400615.1. Taxonomy (NCBI): domain Eukaryota; kingdom Metazoa; phylum Chordata; class Aves; order Pterocliformes; family Pteroclidae; genus Syrrhaptes; species Syrrhaptes paradoxus. The sequence goes on from VZTO01015407.1 coordinate 46,224, forward strand.
GCAGCAGCACTACGTGAAAAAAGAGACATACGCTACCACAAAAATATTAATGCTCAAAAATAAGTAGTAAATTTATGAGACAGAGTAAAAGTATGTGCTTTTTTTGTTTTTTTGATGGTTTAGCATGTATCTTCCCCTGAAATTATTGAAATTACATTCTGGATTAGACCTGTGAACACTACACTTGTAAAATCTATTCTATTTTGTGTATGAAATTTGTTGAAAAAAGATTACTTAGTTCACCTTACTCCTGATTTTTTGTTCCTCAGCTGACCTTGATCATCATATGTCTTTACAGAATCATGCTCTGATGGTCTTATTTGTGGACAGACTTTTATCTCCAGGAGGACAGCAGGGATGACAAGTCCAGTCCGCTTACCTGTCCTGTCCAATTTAACCTCAGTCTATTGTCTTGGACTCACTCAGATTCCTATTTTCCCTGGATTCTCACCTCCGTTCTAATTGTTTGAAATGCTGGGAGGCTGCTGTGTCATTTTCAACCAGGAGAGTTAAGGTATAATCTGAAAAATTTATCACTTTCACTTGTTTCCTACCTGTGTGGAATTCAGTTGGAATTGGATCTGAATGTAAACCAGGTACGTTTTTATTTTTACCCAACTACAAGGCTCTTCAAAAATAAAAATACTCATCTTTAGTTTCCAGTAAATAAACTTAGCATGGCAGGTCTGCTTAATGTATGTCAGAACACAGCTAAGAAATAGAAAGGCTTTGAGTATTAAATAAATAATGGCTCTTTTCTAACCAGTAATCATAAGACAGGATGAAACATTAAGTTTCTTTCAGGGCCAGGTAGGATTCATTCTGCACTTCATCCATTTTTTACCTCACATGAAAAAAAATCATTGCACAAGACAGGCACAGAATGCTTGCATGCACTCCAGCCTACAAAAACTAAATCACAATAACATTTTGAAGTTATTTGAACAGTTAGGATAAAAATAAGGCACGCAGAGAGGCAAATTTATGTGTGTGGTAGTGGACATAGAAGGGTGGAATCACATTAATGATGAATCCACAAAAACCCTGGTAAGTTGTGAGTCTGGTTTTGGGCACAACCACTTTACAGAAGGAGACTCCCGTTCCCAACTCAAAACTTTCCTTCTTTGAACAAGTTTTACTTTGCTTTAAAAAGTGTTAACAGTCTGGCAGCTACAAATGTCTAGAATAATTTTATATCTCTAAACGCTTTTTTGCATAATTCTCCCTGGATTGCTGGAGATCCAAGATTAAAAAAAATTGAAAACTAGTATCAGGTGAATACAAGGCAAATGCTAGGTAAAGGCTTCTTCAGTAATGTTATTAAATCACCCTTACTCAGTTTGACTTTTGGTTATTGCAAACAATGACAGATTTTATTATATGAAGCTGGCTTGATATTTTTGTTTGCTGGGGTCGAGCATGTGCAATTTGAGGATGGTCTTGTCAGCATTTTTTTTGTCACAGGCAAAGACACTTGAAAATCTCAGTGGCCATTTGTAGGCCTAGGTATCCACCTTGTCATTGAATCATAGAACCACAGAATGGTTTGGGTTGGAGGGGACCTTAAAGATCCTCTAGTTCCACCCCCCTGCCATGGGCAGGGACACCCTCCACTAGACCAGGTTGCTCAAAGCCTCATCCAGCCTGGCCTTGAACACCTCCAGGGATGGGGCATTCACAGCTTCTCCGGGAAAACCATCTCTGTTCACACTGAAACCTGCAATGTAAGACCGAGATATCTGAGCTAGCGTTAGACAGACACAGTTGGAGATGTGAATCTGTACCTAACAGCAAGGGGCATAGAGTGAGCTAATTTGCCTATTCAGAAGCAGGAGCAATGAAGCTAGTCTGAAGTTTGTGCTGCTTTCCAAGACCCACGTGAGATGTTAATGAGCTGTTTGAGGCATCTCTACACACTCACCAGATGCAGTGCAAAAGCAATTACATTAATGACATTCCTAAAACTGCAGCTTAAAAGGCTGATTAACTTGAAAATGGTCTGCAAAACTGCAAAGGGTCTTTGTATCAGTTTTTCCACCTGTACACAATCAGTAATGCATAAGTATTATGTAAAGTAGTGCTAGACACGTGCATGTATGAAATGACTATTGAAGACCCTCATGGAGCCTCATGAAGTTAAAGATGTGCATGGTGGGGCTCTAAGGTTCAGAAATCCTATTCTCTGTTGTGACATTTTTGTATCACTTTTAGTTACTATGTAATGGCAAGGATGAGCTAAGAACAATAATAGGCAAATGTATTGGTATAGAATTATTTTTAACATTTAAATACTGCAGCAAGCCATAATTCATTCCCACCTTATGCTAAACCCATTCAAATTAGCATGAATAAGTTTGGAGATGCAGAATTTAAGGACAGAGTCAAGCAAACATCCAGACACAAAATGAAACAAAACCTTTTTGGGCAGGAAAACCAAAGCAGATATTGTGAATCTACACTACAAAGAATATAGTGTCCCAAAGAAGCCTGATAAAGGAACATTTCTGTTTCCACTGACCACAGCAGGGGGGGCAAAGAATAAAAGGAAGATATTTATCATGTGTTTCACTTGCTGTTAATTACTATTCCAACAAGTTGGGAGAATAAAAAACATCTAAAGCAAGTGGTCAGTTCTACCAGGTGAATGTGTGCTTGAGTCTGCCTCCATCCAATAGCTTGGAAGACATCCTAGGAGAAAATCCCAAGCTGACAACAGGGGACTGAGTTCAGATGGACCTGTTTTCAGAACTCTGATTTCTGTCTCTGTTATTAAATGTTTAATCCTTTATCTGACAGGAAAAATAATAAAAAAAAATCTTTTTTTTCACCTTGGAGTCCAGTATAAAGTATAGCTTAAAATGTTAATTGACGCATGCTGAGTGGTCTGTTCAATTACAACAACCATACCTACTTCACAGAGTGCCTGTTACCCAAAGTGTACTGCAGGGCTCTCAAGTCCTGGGATACAACCTGGAAGCAGAAAAGTTCTGGCTATTGCTAGCTTGCCTCTTTGAAAAAACAGAGCTTATGACTGAAAACAATGTTACCTGGATCAGAAATCTTTTCTCAACCAACAGCCCCATGAAATAAAGATAACTGCTTTCAAACAGGGTGGGGAAGATCAGAAAAGCGTGCTACCCAAAGAGACATTTTCTCATCTCTGAACTACTACCAGTCTTGTCTTTCTGTCCCTACTGCAATTCACTAACCAAGCTGGAGCCTGGTGCAAAAGACCAGTGTCTGATTTCCTGACCCCAGGTGGGCCATGGATCAAGCTCACCAATGTTAATACACTGCTGTCACTTTATAATAGGACCATTATTTATTCCAGTGGTTTATGTTGTAATTTTTCCCCAAAGTGACAGCATACCATAATTATAACCTGCTGTCTGAACAAGAAAGGGTCAGGTATCATGGAACATGAGTGTACATGCATTAAAATTTGGATATTCATGTTTACAGACCGTAGAGGAATTAAGATTTAGAATCCAATGGCCTTTCTACTCCAGTCCCAACTCAACTACTAGATACTAAGAATACACAAAAAATAGACAACATTAAAGATGCAGAAAACTGTTCTTTGTCCTAAATCAGTATGTAACTTTTTTGACATCTTCCTTTCTTCAGCAAAGTACATTGAAATTTTGCCATTGATTTCAGTAGCAGCCAGATCAAGCCCTTTGAGATGAAATTTGTCATTATATGCAAACCCTGCCACAAAGGGTAAGTGCACTTTCATCCTTTGATTGTTGAAAATCCATACTTTATTTGATGATTGTCTTTTAACAAAATCACTCTTCTTAGACCTTGCTGTGATGCATGTACATTTCTAATGCTATTAAGAACCTCAAAGGGCAGGTAAATTGGCTATGTTTCTTTCTAAAACCACTTCCATTTCAATCTGAAACCTGACTGCATTTTGCAATACAGCAGACAGTATAAGTTAACATGAAAAAGATAAGCTTTGTAACAGTAAAAAATTTTACTCTACATAGAACATTGTAAGGGGGAAAAAAGGAAAAAAAGAAATATAAAATGAATGTGTATGAATATGTCTGAAAAGACAGCAACTTTTCCTATCTCTCTGGTACTTTCACCATTTTAAAGGAATGTGATAGCAATGTTATTACATTTTAGCTATTTCTTTCAAATACATTTTTGATCTTTGGAAAAAAGAGAGAAGCAACCTTTTTTAAACAAAGTCAGTACAGTCACAAACTTGGCTTGTACTAGAATTCATAAAGTGTTTTCACCTTTAGATTTGTGTTTGCAGAATGTAATTGGTGAATAGCAGAAGTTGGGAGTGCTTTGTAAAACCTCACCATAGAAAAAATGGATTTATACACACAGATGTTGCTCATTCTATCACTGTGTTTGTTCTTTATTTGTTTTCTGGGAACGTCTGTGATATGATCTCAGTCTGAAATAGCAAATGTAAACATTACCACCAAGTCAATGCCTAGAGGGCATTAGAAAAATTTTCCACAATGGCCTTCCCTCTTGTGCTCTTCTTCAAACAGAAGTTGTAGCAATTATATAACTGTTTCATGTGCTCGTAATATTCATCACACTGACGTCTGTTTTTTTGAAACTCCCTTTTACAATTACAGTTTTGGTATGGCCTATTCATTTTAATAACATCCATCAATAACACCGAATGATAACTCTCAACCAGCAATTTTTTCACTTACTTTCCTCTTTTTTCCTTTGTGTAAATTATTCACAAACATACAAGGGAATAACTGCATTTATTTTTTTCAAATTGCTTATAAAATCTGGCAAACAATCTTCATCTGGTAATCATTCATGAACTCTTAACCACCTCTGTATTTAAGAACAAAAAAAAAAACAAAACTGAGGACTGTCCACTGCCTCTCTTTTCCATCACAGCATGGGACAGCTGAAAAGGGAAGGTGGAGTTATATTTTTAAGATATTATTTCAGTATGAAAATAACTCTGAGATCACTATATGGGAAGAATTAAATATCTTTTAGTATGGGCATGGCAGAACATTTTGTGACTATTCCTGTCCCCAGCCAGTACTCCCTGTGCCTTCCTGGAGGCCTTGATGGACCATGTACGTCTAGCCATGTTGAGCTGAGACCTCACATCTGCTGTCCTCCAGCTGGAGGCACAATCCTCACAGACCCTCTGCTGGACAGTATGGTATAAGCACTTTCAAATTGGTCTTGAATTATGTCATCTGCCTTCGTTCATACTCTGTTTAATTAAGTCAGCCCTGACTGGTTTAGCCTGGAATAGATTAGAAATCCCTTGTATGATCCCTTCTTTGCTGGTAATCCTGGGAGGATAACCTCTGACAGAGGTCAGAGCAAATGGCAAAGGAGCAGTAACGTTTTCAGCTGGCAAATGGTTTGGAAAGTGAACGTCTGCCTGTGGCTTTATGGACACTCTGGGAGCACTTAGACCAACAGTGGAGGACTTTGGAGAATGATTGTTAACAAACAGTGCAAAATTAGGCTCAGTATAGAGGAGGTATGTGAAGAATTCTAACTTTTTGTAAAGCATTGTGTGCCCTTGAAGTAGAGCATCTTATAGAGGCCATTAAGCAGTATGTGAGCCATAAATCTCTTTGTAATCATTCAACAAAATAATAGTGCATTCACAGAGGCAGAGACGGGATTTTGAGTACTCTGAAATGTCTGCAAGTGTGGTATTATTTTAATGCATGTCTTACATGTAGTACTGACAGGGGAAAAATTTGATGTGTGCTGTTAATAACCTACCGTGCCCTGTCTTTCATTCCAATAGAGTAAAAATGTTTCTTTTGTTGCCCAGAATACAGAAATGTCTGAGTTGTTCTCACATTTCCTGTATAGAGTAGTACTCCATACTAAGTAATACCACTAGAAGGCAAAATGCAACCTTGGACTACTCTTACTGGGCCCACAAGAAACTGAGCAAAATTTGCATCATGTACAACGGGATCAAATTATGAATGCAATCTGTCATGTGTACATTATAACAACAATAACCTCCTACCCCATATTGCTTTCATTCTAAAATGCATGCGAAAAAGATTTTAAACTTATTCCATTTTCAGCTAAATATGTAACAATTTATAAATCTGTTTTGAAATGATGTTGAGTAGAACTTTCATTCCACCAATACATGCTGGGTAGCTTCAGCTGAGTTTTCTCTTTTCTGTCATGAGCTTGGAAATTCAAAATAATAGAGTCAGAAAAACACATTTGGCAAATGCACTGGCAAATATGCAGATAAACTTATACAAGCCTTTTGCAGACTATGTCACCTTCTCTGGATCAAAATACACTAGGAAAATTAAACAGCTTTTAGATTTGTTTTAGGCTAAATAGTGTTGAGGTGCTTACCTGTGCTTTCACAACCTTTGTAAGCACATCACCAGCTCAGCTTGCTGTTAGTGAAATATTTCAAAAGAATCTGTTAAGCCTCAGTAAACATTTCACAAACAACAAATAATTCTGCCTTTGGAAAAAAAATCCATATTCCCTACAGTATGTATGCTATGATAATTCCACAAACTAGACAAATATTTACTTGTTTTATCATTTAAATTTTGCCATCTGTTTTAAAAAAATGGCACTGTGGGTTGTTGCTTTTACATTGCCTTGGACTTCTCTTAAATTATTTAACCAGCTATTAAAATCACTCAGAAGCTCTGGCCAACACCCGAATGAATGTAGTTCCACCATCAAATCAGGTGTCATTAGCTGCTGTGCAGGATTTCACTACAGTTTTGCACACATTTTAATCAGATAACACCATTTCTTTCTGCCTGAAGGAATGAATAAAGGAAGAAAAAAAGAGAAAAAACAGACCCAAACACAACTGATTTGTGGGGAAGCTGCATGTTAAACTTTCATTTTGTGGAGTAATCTCATGGTCACAGACTGCTTTTACAGATGCTAATTGTTTTTCAGCTTGCCGCAGTCGTATCTTGGATACATTATAGCTTACAGGAACTAATAAAAACACGTTTGTGCCAATATATCCTAAAATTACATTCTGTAGCTTAAAGGCGGTGGGAGGGGTACAGAAAAACAATGCAATTTATTTTATTGCTTCTAAACCTTTTCCATGAAGCCACAAATAAGACTGACCAGCCTGAATCAAAGAACTGGCTATATTCCTTGGCTTCCCTGAAATCTTTCTGCAGTTGCAATATAGCTACTAAAACATGGCATTCTGTAATCTATTGCATGGCCATGTTTATTTCATTAAAGACCCCTCTGCCTCAGGGATATTATTAGACTAATATTCTGAGCTAGAATCTGGAAACAATTAATGCTGTGCATGTTGTTCAGCTTTTGATAGACTGCTGCACATCAGTGATACAGTCTGAAGTGAAAATGCACCTTGAGGAGCTAAGAAAAGAAAAAAGACAGTGTACAGCATCAGAAGGAATAAAATGTCATGTAGTACTTTGACAACCTTGAAGGTGACTTTTTTCAACCCATTGAATATCAGGTTCATGCCCTGAAATGAAGATGGGTGAGATTCATTACAGTTCATTCTGTCACTAGAGTATTAAAACCCCAAATGCATCATTAACTCATAAGTGGGCTTTACCATTTGGCAATAAGGGGTTGACATGGCTCCAGTGACAAAACCATCTGCAAGAATACTATGAATTTTTGCTGCATTAAGAAGTAATTGCTTTTATATTAGAGATAGCAGAACTCATTTTGATACATTTAGTAGCATTTGTACATTTTATAATGAAAAAAGAGCTTCCTATATAAAGGACTTTGTATTTCCTTAGGGAATAGAGGACACACTGCTCTTCTCCTTGGAGGGCTTAAAATATCGGAACACGTAATCATACCCACTCTTGCTAACAGAAGCACAGCTCTTGAATGTGTAATGTCTAAAAGGCTATAGGTGTTGGCCAACATTCACCTTAGCTTTCAGTTATATACATGGAAAAGAGGTGAAAAACACTAGGACAGTGAGGTCATTATTCTTCCAGAATATGCCTTGGCCATAGTGATCCTTAGTCACTGAAACACCAAAATAATGCTAGAGCATCATCAGATGTCTCCAGGTTATTAATTTTGTGAACAAAAGACAAGAGGATTTTGAAAGGTATGGAGAATTAGTGAGGTCTTTCTTTCTCTCCTGGCTAAATCTCCCTTTTCCAGTGTTCCCAATTTACGTGACCTCATTACTTGATTACTGACAGAGTGGCTGTTTGGTGTTGTTTTTGAACTGAGACAGGAAGGTTACTTTGGCTCATCCAGGCATTGTCTTAGTCAATACAAAATTGCCAATAAACTTTCAACAACCTCACAAGAAGGGCTGAGGACTCACAGGCATTTCTGCTTGTATAATCCTGCTACTCCCCCTCCATCCACCCTGGACTTTGCCTTGGCAGTGAGAGGAGGCCACGGCACATCCAGGGCACAGGACCGTATCAAACACCAAAGGCTCAGTTTGAGATGTTGCAAAGGGTGCTGCTCCCCGCTCTTACTTTTCAAGGAAAGTCCATTACTTTCCCCACCCTGTGATTAGGGGCCACAACTCCTGTTAGAGTCCGTAGCTCCAGGGCATCCTGCTGCCACTTCGTTGGAGTGGAGAAAATAAACATGTAGCACCAAGCCAGCCTGGGAAGGAAGGGGATGAATGCTGGGGAGGATGAGACCTTGGTTAGGTTTGGGTCAGATAGGAGGACTCAGTTGACACGTGGTGCTCAGACATTTTGATACTGTAGGAGCTTAGTAACATTTCTAAAGACTTTGTTACAGAATGTGTGCGCAGACACGTGTGTAATAGTGTGTACTATTGTTTCACTAATTCAGTGTGATAAAATTTTAGTTTGTAATATGTAGGCAAATATACTCAAATGCCTCCTACTAATAATGAATCAGAAAAATATATTATACAGTTGCCTAATAAATAGATTTCATAAAGCTGAGAGAATACTTGCATAGATAGGGGGATTTTGGTGAAATCTTCCTCTGGTGGAGGCAAAAGGGCTGGTGGCATAGTGCTTTGATTTGTAACTGCCCTTTCCCCCTCTGGCTTCCTCAGCTGAATTCATCTTGCTTCAAGATAGAGCAAAATTGCAACGAGTAGAGGGTGCCTGTTGTTGGTGGTATACCTTTAATGAAAATTCAGGCTTATCAGGGAATTTCTTTGCTGACATCTGATTACCAGAAAGCTTTCTGACAGCCTCAATAGGAACTCCACAGGCTCAGTTAAGCTTGAACTACCCTTCTCCCTAGTGGCAGGGTCTCTCCAACACTTATGGGTGTGACAATGAGAACACCTTCTACAGATGTGTGGGATGAGCTACGAAGAGGAAAACTTGCGACTTTACTGTCATTCATTTATCACCTGTATGGTCATGGGTACAATAACAACTTCAGCACCAGTAGTAATTGTGATATATTTATTTTATTACAGAATTTGGACACACTAGTTACAGACCGGGACTCAATTGCTCTAGACACTTTACAAACAAAGAGCAAAGCAATGATTGTGATTCAAGGACTTTGCAATCCAAGCGGAAAACTAGGAACAAAAGAAGCAAATAGCAGATGGGAGCAGAAAAAGAGAGCAGTGAGATGTTATTGATCAGAGGACTCAGCACAGCAGCAGCCTAAATTGTTATCAGAGTGAATAATTTAAATCAGAATATGCACCATGGAGGAGCAGATTCTCTTGTCCACTGCGGTGTCCTGGAGCTGTAAGTCAGCGAAATTTAATAGCATTATTCTTCAAAAACACTAATATAGCAATACAATCCATTCTACTTTGTAAGAGGATGTGAATCCTAAATATTGTGAATGACAGAGAGACTTAATAAACCAGACTAGGTTGTTCTGTCCAATGAAAATACCCATTCAGCACATGGAGAGAAGTAAGATTAGCAGAGGTACTGAAGATTACCTGTTCCTCTTCTTAGGAAGTAATTCCCCCTGTAGGGTTTAGGGGTTACCCCTTTCATATCAAGGGTACAATGATGCCATTCTTGAGAGGTGGAAACTTCATTATCTCATTTAGGCTGTGGGAGCACTGCTTGAGCTGTTAAGATGGGTTTGCCCTTGGCTGGGGGCCAAACCACACACCCACTCACCCAATCTCCCCCCATCTGAGGATAGGGGAGAGAATTAAAGGGGTAAAGGGAAAAAAAATAGGACTCATGAGTTGAGATAAGAACAGTGTAATAACTAAACTACAATAATATTGAAAATAATACTATGTACAAATATACAAATGAGTGATACACAGAGATATTGCCCCCCCCCCCCCTCCCCCATTGACCAAGGCTCAGCCTGTTCCCAGCTAACGATCCTGGAGCAGGGAGAGTCCCGAAACCGCACTTATGGAACGGAGGAAACAGTCCAAGCCTCCCAGACCGAGAACTGACCAGGATGGTGGAGGGGAGGCCTTGGCAGAGCAACCACCTGGAGCGAGATGACCCAGAGCAAAAGAGATCTGGAACCAAAAAGCACCAATCTTCCCGAGCGTCCTCACCTATATACTGGGCATGACGTGTATGTTATGGAATAGATTATTGGCCACTTTGGGTCTCAGTCCCAAACCTAAGATCAAATCCTGGGCTAGTAACTGGGGCTGTGCTCCCTCCCAGCTTCTCCTGTTTGCAGACAGCCAGAGAAGCTGAAAGACCTTGGCAGCCGCATAAACATCACTTTTTATCAGCTTTCTTCTGAGCACAAATCCAAAACACAGCCTCTTGCTAGCTATTATGAAGAAAGTTACCTCTGTCTCAGCTTAACCCAGGACAGCTGTAAATTCAGAGATGTGCACCTGTAACACAATGTTGCACTGATTTTGACAGCTTTGCTTTCATACTTGATTTGCAAAAATGTTCTGCTATATCAGAGGGCACCTGGAATATATTTTCCTTCTGCAAAAATGATACATATTTAGTGGTAACTCCCTTAATCATCAGCTATTACATTGTCCCTGTGGAATCCTACTCTAATTCAGCCATGCTTTTGCAAAAGGTCACGGATGATATTTCTTTTAAAGTCTTGTCAGAGAGAATGTTTTTGTTGTTGTTTTCAATAAAATTTTTGGCTTACAGAAAGATAATTAGTTCCTACCTTCCTGCATTCAGCTATTTTTTTCTTAAACAGTAAAAATAAGTTATTTTAAGAAAGAAAAGAAAGAACTAACAGCTTTACTGAGTCAAAGACAGCATGTGAGAGGCAACTTATGGAGAAATGCAGCTTGCTTTTTATTTTTAATTATTTCTCCATTTTGCTGCACACTCACAACATCTTGCTTGTTCTAGTCTTTCTCAATGTCCTTGTCCCGTAATAAGGTTTTTAAAGTTTTCCTTCAATATAAGAACTGGAAGGAAAAAACCCTGCTTATAGTGCCTTCCACCTTCTCCTTCTGCATTCTTGACAGAAACAGGATTGTCTTTTTTCTCTCCCAGCACTCTTCCCTTTCTCAATTTGGAAAAATAATAAAGCTGTAACACCCAGCCACCCACTCACTTCAGAGTACTCAAACTAAGTCATCGTAAAGTCAGGGAAGGTGGGAAGTCGGGTCAGAAAGCCGGAACACAATCAGGAAGTGTGTTGTTCTTTTTAGTCTTTGACACCTATCTGTGCAATCTAAACTGACATGACTGTTGATGTGTCTGTTTCCTACATGTCATTGAAATGCTGCTCATAATGAAGGGACAGTCTAAAGACAATATTTTAAAAAGTGGAATGTCCTCCAGGGTCTATTTTATCTGTGTTTAAATGTCTGGTGAGATGGATTCATTGAGCACTGGACAATTTGCAATGGAACAGCTATAAATATGTTGAAAAAGACCATAGTGTTACAGCGTGTTCAAAGCTGTCATTTGAATAGACATCAAGGGATGCATTTAGACCAAACATTAGTGTTTTTTTTTAAAGGCAATGACAACAAACCTTGGCTTGATTTTTTCTACTCTTCTAGAAGGCATAAACAGGAAGAGACTCTTGGGTGCACAAAATATGCTGGAAATATTAACTTAGAACTAGTAAGACATTTTAAATAGTTTTTTTCTATTTATAAAATTTTACTAATTCTTAAGATGCCCAATCTTCACCTGAAGAAAACAAGAAATGCAATGAGTAGTATCCAAAGCAACAATACAGTGTGGCTTCTGCTGTTTGCATTTTGGAAGTAGAGTGTGTCAAGCTCAGGATACTATTTCCATCACAACAGCACCTCACAGACTGCACTGACAGAAAACCTGATATGCCTCACAAGAATTATATAGTATTATATTTTGCCTTTCATTGTGTATCCTTGGCACATGTAGGCCTATGCTGAAATTAGGGCAATACTCAAGAGCAAGTTTCATAGACTCAGATTCTTGTCTGAACATGAAAAATGACAGAGTAATTAAAAGTCACTTAACTGAAGCTGCTGCAGACTTGGATAATTAGAATTATTGTGGAATATGGTCTTGCTCTGACCACTTTCTGGGCATCTGACTGACTCAGAGGGGCCTGATACTCCCCCACTTACAAAGGAACAAAGACAAAAGATAGACACCCTGGTGGAGCTGTTGCCAGTAAGAGTATAATTAATTATCAAATTTTAATAGACTCTGATATTCAAATAAAAGCAAAGAGGAATCCATCCCTAAAGATTTCACCCTAGATTTTATACAATGTTAGTTGAATGGGACTAGTTAAAGGTGAACCTGTGTGTACAGACTTGATTCTTTACATCAGGATAAATCTTACCCTTGGATACAGATTTGTCAAGATGTGCTGGTGCAATGGAAGTGATGTGGCTTAAACCATTAATTGTTCTCTGCAAACGTTTCAAACAGGTTAACATACGACATAAGAGAGGATGCTACTGTGCACATCCTACTTCAGCTGCGCTATATGGGATCATCATACCAGGCTGTTCCTGAGCACGTGCATTATTGTAGTTGATGTAATGGGATGTTAAACAAGACAAATCTGGAAAGATCATAAAACTTTTGAAAATATAAATGTAACACAGACTGAAAGATTCTACTTTGCACTATAAAAAGAAAATCCAACACATTATTGTGTTTGTTCCTTTAATTGTGCATTTGCCCCTGTAAAAGTAGAGCTGAAGGGAAGCATGTCTTTATGACAGGATCTTTACAGCCTTATGGGGCAAAAGGTGTAAAACATGAGAATATAGAGGGCTTCTTGCAAAAAGTAAGGAAGGAAGGGAGTGAAAACTTTTCAAACTGGTTCTTGATGTTGGCCGTGACTGACTGTTTTTGCTACAGACAGAAATTTTCAAGATGGATTAATTTAGGATCTGCCTTTATGCTGCAAGACCTAAAGTTTGCTTCTTTGTTTGGAGGTCTGTGAGCATAAAGCATGTTAACAGCAAGATCTGAAGAGCAGTTAACTGAGCAGTGAAAAACACAACTCGGGAAGCCCAGCCAAATGAAATAGATGGTGGTTCAGAGGTTTAATGTCTGTGAGGATAAATTTAGTTTTCTGAGTGTTGCCTTATTTATTCTTTTCTTGACTTGGAGAAGCTATTTGAAATCACTTTTTCATTTTTTTAATGCAAAAACTATTTTTGTTGCTACAAAATTATACAGAAAGACGTGGCAAGCTGCCTTGAAATCATCATACCCACACGGAACTGGCAAAAGGCACAAATCCTCCACTTCACTTTGCAAGTGAGAATTTTCTCACAGCTCCCATTCCAGCTTTCTTCTAAGACAAGGCTTTAACCCCCAGAGGCCTCTGGAACTGTTCACTGAAAAATGAAACAGTGGGAAAACTGGATATCTTAGAGGACCACATTTTTGCAAAGGAAAAAAAAATTCAGAGGATCTTCTCCCTTCTTTCTTTGCTTTGTTTGCTTTACAATTGCATTAAAACAGGTAAGACAATGCACAGCATGTGGGCACCCTAATCCAAAGACAGCACTGCTGCTGGTTTGGCAGGCAAGATAACCCTAACAAATGGTAAAAGATCAGCTGCCTGCTCTGAAACAAGGGGGCAGCACTAACAACCTTGACATAACCTTGATTCTAGCAAGGTATTTGACACGGTTGCCAACAACATCTTTGTTGACAAGATGGCAAGATATGAGCTGGAGAGGTGGGCCATAAGATGGATGGGAAGCTGCTAAACTGCAGAACTCAAAGGGTGCTATTACTGGCCCGAAGTTGAATTGGCAGCTGGTTACAAGCAGAGTTCCTGAGGGGACAATATTGCACCCAATACTATGCAGCATCTTTATAAAAGACCTAGATGATGGGATTAAATGTACCTTCACCAAGCTGGTGCATGACAAACAAACCTGGAGGAAAGGTAGATACTCCTGAAGGAATAGCCACCTCAACTAGACCTCAGCATCTGGAATATTGAGCCAACAGGAACTTCATGAGGTGTAGCAAAGATAAATGTAAAGCCCTGGGACAGAAAAATCCCAAGCAGCTGAACAGGCTAGGGTCTGGGTGTTTGGGGACAGCTCTGGTGGAAAGGCCCTGTGAGTCCTGGAGGGCAGCAAGCTGAGCACAAGCCAGCACTGTGCCCTTGCAGCCATGAAGACAAAACATGTCCTGGGCTGTATTACCAAGAGTACAACCAGTGGATCAAGGGATGTGCTTATTCCAGTCTCCTCAATGTTTGTTAGGCTACACCAAGACTATGGTGTCCAGTTTTGCTCCCACCAGTTCAGGAAAGATGTTGAAAAACTGGAGAGGGTCCAATGGAAAGCTACTGAGATGATTAGAGGATTGGAGAACTTGATATATGAAGAAAGATTAAGGGAACATTAATCACTCTCTGGTCCTATGAGTAAAGTTGCTTTCTTTTGACTTGTAAATCAGATTACACAGAAGAAAGATATACAAATCAGTGACACATTGCCTCACACAAATATGGGCTTTAAATTGCAATATTGAAACAACAATTCCCCCACTGATTCCAACATTTGCTCTTGTAGACTTTTTTTGCCTCTTTATCATCTCATCCTTCGAAAGAAAAAAACAGTGTTCTGCTGGGCACTGGAGCTTCTTTCTATAAAAATGATTTTAATAAGCAGTTGTGCCCAGACTTCACATTAAGATCAAGAAAGCAAGCATAGATTCCAAGGGGAAAAAATGCATTTTTGATTAACAAAGACGGTATGAAATGTCATTAAACACATAATTATTCTCTAAGTAAAGATGCTTTGGGAAAAAAAAAAGGTGATGGTAAACTAAGCACAGCTCTTAATGTGTCTGTAGCTGCAATGTTTCCCATTTACTGTAAAAGAAATTATTTAGGGCACACAAATTTTTGGTAAGCATGAAAGAGCCAATTTCTTTCAGAAAGCTTCCAAAATGCAGTGAAAAGATCTTTGAAAGATAAGTTAAAATACAAGGGAGAAAAAAGTGGTGTGTCTTCTTTTAAAGCTGAATGAAAAATTCATGTGATGTCTGTCAAACAGTCTTTCTGTGTCCTATTCTTCCAAAGACTTATGCGGGTAATGGGATCACTCACATGCACAAAAAGCAAGTAGTATATAAAACATATGCAAAGTCACTAACCATTAGTTACATTTGCTCTTCCTTGTTATTTGAAGACCCTGTGTCTGGGTCACTGTTGACCATGATACCTCACTCTAGCAGAACAGGAAAAGCTTTCTCTGGTTCCTAAAATGTCCCAGGTACTCTCATAGTTCTCTTCACTGGTTTCTTCCAAACACCCATCATACTCAGGTGCAGATTTTGTGCAGTACAGTGTGTGCTTTTTGATTTAGCAATGTGAATGTCTTTTCTTGAGATGTAAAAGCAGTTGCTCTCAATACTCTTCAGCTATTTTAGTAATGCTGTACAAAAGGCTATTAGCTGGCAACAGGCGCTGCTTGCATTCACTTACTGCTCCTGGCATCATCACTTCTTCAGATGTGTCTGTTGTGTAGGAGGGATAGAAATTTCTGCCTCATGTTGGCATTTGACTTTTACAGGTTTCCAGTAAAATGCCCAAGAGGAAAATTTGTTTGATGTTGCCAGCTTTGGTAATAGTGTTCTGTTGATACTTCCTTCTTTTAAGGCTTTGAGTTTCTTTCAGAAAAAAAAAAATAATCTTTTGTGATGAGTGGTTGGTTTCTGTATGTCTCTATAATTTCGAAACTTCATACTCTTCTTTAAACATTTCCAAAAGTATCATGCTCTATGACTTCAGATGAATTGATGTAAAAACATACACTAACTATTTTCTACCTTTTTTCTTTCTTTTTATTTTCTGAAACTCCATTACTGTTGTACTTATTGCAAACAGGTTGTCTTCCCAAATCTTTCATTTGGCAGTACTGAGTGCAACAAAGGCTGAGTGACGTGCAGCTTGGTTGCCTGGCGCTCTGTCACATTATGGGACCTTCAGATCCAGCTCACCTAAAGATCAGCTGAGTAAATTTTTTTGTCATGACCCATGGGCATGATTTATCTGTGTTTGCTCAGAGGATTTCACATTACACATGCCAAATGGTGAGCCAAATGCTCAGCTGATCTGTTTTACTGAAGTTGAGAGTGGGGTTGATGAGCACTATGCCATTTTTTTAATCCAATTGATTATAGTAGAGCTTAAATTTCTTTAAGTTGTTGTGTAGGTAGGTTGAACACACATGCAAACAAATGCAGTTAGTTACAGAATAGTTTTCATCTGGTCACAGAGGCTTTCACCTGCATATACCTATCTTGGGCATGTTATGGTGAACTATTTCTCAGTTCTGATCAAATAGTTTGAGAAAAGCCCACAACTGTAGTGTTTCTACTGAATATCTAATCATCATGAGAAAATGCAGTAATTTTTAACATTATTCATTTTCTTCTTTGTTTCAAGTGTAAGAAAAGCACTGAATAATCACTTGACCAACTAATTTGTAAATTTTTTTTCAAGCAGATGCCTAGCTTACACTTATAAATTAAACATAGTAAGAATGGTCTCTGGCCTGATCAATTTACCAGTGTGGATGTCATAGCAGTTCAACAGGCAGTTCTACAATGTGCATGATTCATTGCCAGATAAGAATAATATTTGCTTTTTATATATTTTCTTTGGCATGATCAAATTTAAAGAAGTTCAATGATAACCCACTTTGGCTCATCACTGTTTCATTCCCCTCCTCATATAGACCCTGATATAAAAGCAAAAAATCCAGAAAGAGCCCATCCCCAGATAAAACAGAACTTGTACACATACTTAGCATTTAAAGAAAAAAAAGAGGTAAAAAATGACATCAAGCCCTTTTATTAACTGTTCAATATAAAAAATGTAGTTTTATCAGTTAAGGAACTGACTTAGTTACGAGGTGGTAAAATGACTTGGCCAAAAGAATTGGAGCTAGAATGCAGAGCTGGAGGATCAGTTTGGGAGGGCTGATCAGGCCCATACTCAGTCCATAGGAGTGATCTATTGCTCTGTGACTACCTTCCTTCCAGCTGTAGCCAGCAAGCTATGCTATACGCAGGTATGTTCCTGTATTGCAGCTATATTATGCCTTGGATAGAAGTCAAACACTTCTCTGAAGGGGTTTCAGTAAGGCCTCAGATGCTGTTCATGCCAGAAAATATTGTCTAAAGAGAGATAAATTTAAATCCCATCACTGTTAATATCAGCTTTGCAGCAAAGAGACTGAAGAGAAGACTGTGGAGACACTCTTCAGAGAGTTTCTGGAATTTTAACCCCCATGGTAATTTTCTCCACAGCAGTGCTGGGGGAACAACTATCAATTGCTTGCCAAAGATGCAACATTGGTAATAGAAAGGGTGGGAATTTTTTATTTTAAGACTTTTCTTAGAAGAGGGTTTATATACATCCGTAACTTCTTTGAACCTTGTAGAAACATAATCACAGTAGCATAAATAAATTCTTACATTTAAGTATTTGTTTCCATTTTGCCTTGTTAAATTCTTGCTCTGTTTCAGAGCAAGAAGCTCAGTTGTCTGTTTACTCTGCAGGAAGATAAGTATTCAAGGAAAATAAAAACTTTTAGAGGTTTAATGGATAAACTTTTATAATGCTCATGAGTACTAACTTCACAATGTGCTGTTAGCATCTGTTTGTTTGGAAAACTAAGTAGTTTCAAAGAAAGGTTCAACTCAGCTGCTCTAGATGTTCTTGAGAACATGCTATTTGGGATAAGTTCTTGGAGAATGTTAATATTTATAGCTGAAGTTCTCTCATATGCTTGTGTGTGTTTTGATGTCATTTAAGTTAACAAGAGATATAGTCATTGTTTTTAATATGCCTAGATACATGAGAATTTAGAGAGAAATTGAGAATTTAAAATATTGCTGTGGAGGAAAGAATGACGACTTTCAGAATTGTATGGTTACATCCTGTTCTTCTTTAAAGAGAGAATTTGCTGCTTGGATCAGTGAGCTTTGGAGAACAAAGAGCAAAACTCTATAAATTACTGAAAATTAAATAGCAAACAAAAATCATTGTGCTTAATGGCATGATGAAATGTGGAGTTGCAATCATTTCTAATTTATGCCTGAGAATAAATAGTTTTTCCATGCAGTAAGATGTTACACAAGGTCCACAACTGGTTTTAAAAGAAAATGCTAAGAGTTTACCAGGGCAAAAGAGCCCTTCGTGGCACTTTTGTATGGCAGAAAAAAAGGCATGTGAGTTGTGTCACAGGCAAACAGGCAGAAAAGAAGAAAAAACCTAAAGAACCTGGCAAATGTTCTTTCACCAAAATTTTTAAAGCCTCAAAGAATTTTTTTAGATAAATATTGCATAGATTTGGAACAGCAAAGTTAAATAACAGAGCTTAAATTACTGATAATATCAGATTTTACTATTTGGTTTGGTTTTGCTGTACCTTTTGAGCATTCTCTTTCATATTGTTTATGTCCTTATCTCTCTCCACTAGACCTTTCTCATTGCCTTAAATTCTACCTTTTCATTGGTCTCATGACCTTGTTAAAGGTCTGTAACATGTTAAAGTCTGCAGGAGATTTGTACATGAACAGGTGATTTCCGGACAGATGAGCCTACAGATAATGGAAGTACTAACAACGCCATGCATGCCATTTTCAGAAACTGCAACACCATCTGAAACATCACCAAAGTCTGTGACGGTTGGGTTTTTTTGAGGCTTACATTATAAGTTTGGGTCTGCCTTCTGATTTCTGAAGTCCTCTTGCTTGCAAGCATGTAGATGTGTCTATAGTGTTGTTCTGAATCTCCTAAAACGGAAGGGCTCTCACCCAGTTAAGCCATGTCTCCAAACAATTGCCTATCACCCTATCCATTATGTGGTAGACCCAGCTCCAGGAGATCACCATTTCCCTTGTTCAGACTTAGGGACAAGTTGTAGATAAGGGCAGCAACAGAATCACTCTGCAATTTCACTTTCCCATTTTTGCTCCTCTGCTCTTAGATCCAGGGGAAAAATCAAGGGAGCAGACCCAAATGAGCAGCTCCTCGCCCTCCTGCGAGGACTGACTAGGGTCCTTAAGGGGAAGATCTGCTGGCTTATGCACCTCTGGAACTAGTTTTTGGCAGGATGGAGGAGAAGGGCTGGCAGACAATTACCACATAAAATTCAGAGATGGCTGTTGTCACTGCGAGGCTGGCTGCAGATTACAATAACCTGCAACTCCCAGCCATATCTGGACATGTTACCAGGGTTTATGCATACCAGTATTGTTCTGGTGGCTACAGAGGGCAGGGAGTCCCACTGAAGGACTTCTAAATAGTTATATTCAAGTCCTAGGCACTACATGCTTCTCCTTATTTAATATAAAAGGACAATCAGAATATATAAGTTTTACAGTAAAATCTGTTATAACTTATGTACAAAATACTTCTAATTAAAGACAAGACATGCTAATGACATAATTCTTACAGAGATGGCTTTTAGCCAACACAACAATATTTGAAACAAGGTATAAACTTTCCAGGGTAATTTTGTTAGTAACACCTTCTGCCCTCTAATTTTAGGACACTTGTAGCAGAAATTGTGGGTTTTCACAAGTCATTTTGTTCAGGTTGAACGTCTGACTGCTAATTACATTCAATATATGTGCTTGCTCTAGCACATCAAGTTAAATACATGCACAGAAGCTGTTTTAAATACCTTCTCTCTGAATGGGTATTTCTGGCTAGAGTTATCACTATGTAGTTATTTCAGGTTACAATGAATTCTGGGAATTATCTCTGTAGTTTTCTCTTCTGTTGTACTTGTCTATTTGTGGACACGTGGCTCACGACTTCTTTCTTTTTCATGAACATACATCATCCCTGGTATGTGACTTATGGCAGCATGCACTGCCATCATACAGACCAATACAAAATTTGCAATCTTGTTTCCTAAGTTATCTTTTGCTAGGGTCATAGTATGGGCCACTTGCTTGAGTGGCTGAATAAATCTTTCCATTAATTCCCTTTTGAAAAGTAGAAAAGAGTGGATGTGACATGTTTGACTTTTTTTTTGTTCTGACAGTTGATTGAGAGGCTTCGTATATAGATTGGGTGGAGTTTCCTCCACTGCACAATTTGTCCAGAGTCTCCCATCCTTAAAAACAAGCCATAACAGATCCACCATTCCAGCAGAAAAAAACCCAGAATTCATAGAGTCCTGCAGGCACTCTAGGATGAGCATCCAGCCCAATCAAAAAGAAGTAAACCATATCAGGCTTACTATATGCAACACAGATTTCCATTGGGCTGTTGAATGCTTAAAGTGATGAAACAGTGTATCAGGGATGCATGTGATAACTGATGCGACTTTCATGTCTTCTGTTGGTGTATGAATTATTTTGCTACAAAAAAAAAAAATATGTTCTGGGATAGAACTTAAATTTTTACAGTTCAAAACTAGCCTGTGTGTAATTTTCAGCTTATGCGTATCCTGAATGCCATAAGAAGAATCATTCCAGTGCCACACATGATAATGTGTGTGGCTGTTATTTCTATGCAATGTTCAAAACAGACGTTAGTACATCCATATCTATCCATTTCTGATAGATATTCTCTTTAGCCTTGTTGAATTTCATTTGCTTTTATGATGTAATTGGTTGTCACCAGCTTACTTCGTACTCCTAATATTTCTAGTGGCAATTCTGACGGGAAATATGTACTTTTATCTCAGCTGTTACATTTAAACTTAAAGAGTAAGATAAAGCACCAAAAAGCATTTTGTATCTCCAAAGCTGTGCTGCCATATCTGGAAACCCTGCCTTTGGGCTGATGTTCTAAATTTTCAGCTGTAATCTGTGTAATTTTTTTCTGTATTTATCAATGATCAGAATGCATATTTAGATCTTTAGGGACAAATATATATTTTTCTGATTTGTTTTAAGATGACCCTTTGAGAACTGTGAAAATACCTTGGGGAGGTGCTCAAGTTGTTATTTATCATAGGCTTCAGAAATAAATATATTATTACCATTATATATATACGTATAGCTATAAAGCTGTCCAAAATGCTTTGCATAACCCAGCCCGTGTAGTTTGCCAAACAGCGGCTTCAGATGATATTCCAAACACTGGTACCTTATTCTGTAGTAAATCCTTTCCTGTGTGTTTTCTATCACATTTTTCAGGCTCCATTTCTAGGCTGGCTGTGACAAAGTCCGTGTTCTACAAATGCTAGTAAAGATCATTTATATGCTATGCTAGTAAAAGGAATGATAGGCAGAAATCAAATGTGGGTTAATTTGGCCGGAAGTTAAACCTGGGTTAATTTTAAAATCACCAGAAATATGGGCAACATCATTAAATTTCTGTCAGGAAATCTATCCCATTCATTCTGCATAACCATGGCTAAAATTCCAGAGTCCTCCCCATGCTGAATTCTCTGTTTCTGACAGTCACAGAACTGACTGACATGGTTTGTAAGAAGTGTGGCCTTGTACCTTCTTCAGGCACAATTCTTGTTTTCACATAGTAAAACGGTAATATCATTCTTTTCCAGAAGTACAGCAAATTTTCGGGGGAGGGGGGAGGAGGGACAGTGTGGAGTTAAAAATTAGACATGTGCTTGGATGGATCCACCAGATCCCTCTAGGCTGTTCTTCACTAAAAAATACAAGTCATTTTGTGACATAAAGATTTAGCACTTGTTGTTCAGCATTTTATGCTCTTTTATAACGTCTTAGTACACAGGGGAGGAAAACTTCTCCTGTGTATGCTTTTGGAAACTCTAATACTTTCTGTAGCCCTACAGTTTTTGTAGTCTGGGATGACACAATTATGACATCACAGAAACAGGAGTCGTCACTTTCATGCTCCTTTTAAAATATTTCTCCAGACATTTTTTAAAGGATTCTCAAACTCCTTTATTTATTACCCTCTAAATTAAGCAGTTGTAAAGATGCTAGGTCTTTCTCAGTGTGTTCCATGCTGTTAGAAAAAGTTCATGAATGTTCTGCTTCCTTCTTGGTCCCATTTTACTTATTGCAAAGTTTTAGTGATTCTGTTGCAATTTACTGACATGTTTAATATCTGTTGTGGTTGAAAAAGCTATTAATGGGTATGGCTTGTGATCAGCTGCAGCTTAAACAATAACGATTCATGAATTGTTAATTTTACATATGGCATGTGGACCAGATCCTTAATTCAACACTTAAAGCTTTTGTAAAACTAAAAGGTCCCCTTTAATTTAATTAACCTAGCTATTCAGGAGTGCTTTCATTTGCCTTTCAGTTCTACCTGTACAATTAAAATGCTTTGCAATCACCTATGAGTGTCGATATGGATGACTTTGTAGAAACTGTACAATCTGAGCATGTCTTTTAGTTTGCTGGAAGATGATAGGTTTCACAGCTGAATGTAGTTCTAACTCCAATCACATCTTGTAAAACTAGCACCTTTTAATCATCACTGAAATAATTTCCTTTTCTGTAGTCTTTCAGTCTTGCAATGTAGGCAAGACTGTCTTCTCTGGAGCATTTGACACTGTTTTCTTCTGAACTCTTTCCTCTTTTTGAAAAGACAACATTCTCACAGGAGAACTGGTTATAAATTAAAAGGGTTTTTTTTCCCTTGTTTTGCCAGAAATATTGGTTCAATAAACTAAATGCATGAAACTCTAACCGAGAAGAGTTTCTTAGGACTGGAAAGGAATTTCTGTTCGGAAAAAATAGGTAAAGACTGGTCCCGGAAGCACCAATTACTTGGATGTATAATGCATTTGTATGGAAAATGCAGGCTCAGATCTCTGCTCTGCCTAATTCAGACCAGGACCTTCAACTGGCAGCTCCACATTCTAGTCTCATGCTTGACAACCAAGTTATTGACCATTCTATGAGGAAGGATGTTACTCTCAGTTTCATTTACAATGAGAGAAAAAAAATGAAAACAACATCACCTCATCATCTTGATGTGAAACAGGAATATTTTATAATGTTGCTTTTTTCTGACCAGAATTCAAATTTTCTGGTCTGTCAGTTCAGAGCGTTGTGTGTTTCAGTTTTTACACCTTGAGCACATGAATAGATTTGATTGAGCTAATGAAATACCGTTCATGAATGGAGCTGCCACAGCTGACCATATGCACATTGTAGTGCAATTTCATTAATGTCTATACCAATTGCATTTGTTTGCCTGTAGCAGTATTTTCACTTTTTCTGGATCTCCAGGTTGCTCCCTCACTCTACTGCATTCCTGAAGGACTCACTGTCGCTTCAATTTTAGTGTTGCTTCTGATTAAAATTACGGGTTTTGGAAAATCAGATGAGATTACTCTGGTGTTCAAAATCCGCCCTTAAGAGGGCTTGAAGCACTTCTTGGTCCTTGGTCCTCTTGGGCTTGAAGTCTCAACTCTTTTAAAGGGTACAATCCAGATCTTCCATTCTGCAGTCTGTTTCACATTGTTCTTGGGGGTTGATATAACTTTCAACTGGAAGACTGAAATCTTCAGGCAGTGCTGGGAACTGCAGAAATTATGTGGGATTTTGGGGCAACTTTGACACCTTGTTGCTTTTTGCACCTCAGAACAGATCTTTGCCTAGGAAGGCATGGAGGGATGATATGTGGTGTGGGGGTTTTTTTGTAAACTCCATTGAATGTTACATGAAGTAGGAATATCTTTAGTACATGTCTTCCCAATAATGATATTCTATCAGGTCCTGACTAATCTAACATCCTCCTTTAACTGAGTGTATTAAATTCAGTGACTATTTTTTGCTGGGGATGAAATCTCAGGGAGAAGCTTTAATAACTATGTAAATAATTCCTGCAAGAGATGGGCACTAGCTTTTTGCCTTTCCTGTAGGAACAGAGCATTATTTTTTTCTATACTACGCAATACAATTTGTTTTAGAAATTAATATTAATGTTAAGCATGCAGCATTGTATCTGCCTAAAAATTAATATGGCCCTAATAAAGTAGTTAATGAGTTCAGCCAAACATATTCCTTGAAGTTTTCGTCCTACTTTTTTCTACATAGCAACCATTAGCTCTACAGACATTCTCTACCCACACATAGAAATACGATGATGATCGCAGTAATAGCTTTGTTCCCAACCTGTCTTTGATTTCTTGCCCTTGACATTCCTCCTTGTCTGGCAAGTCTGCTTCTGTTTCAGGGCTAAATGATTTATCATCCTGTCAGTGGAATTCTTCCACACTTTGTATTCATCTGCCCCACTCCATGCCCCCCCACCCCCCAGTAATTTTTATCTGTTGTTGCATGTTTTGCCAATGTCTGGACAGTTCTATGAATCTGACACGCAGTACAGTGTGTGGCTGGGAGGAAAACTTTACACAGAAAACCAGGGGTTTATGTTGTGGCTTTAAAATTAATTGTGGATAATCCACAGATAAATGGAATAACTTGTCTTCTACCAACACACTAGTAAAACACAAGATACTATGTCAGATCTTCTGTATTATCTGAATGGGTCCAAACTCAATTCCTCATGTTTCATGCAGAGTCCCCTAGAACTATTTTATTGTTAATTAAAACCTTGCTATGGTGGGGTCAGGGCTTTAAATGAAGTGATAAACTGAACCAAAATTAGAATGAAGAGTTTGATGTGTGAGAGACAGTTCTTGTAGTATAAGGATCAGACTTAATTAGAGAAGTTAAATTTAAGTTCAAAGCTACAGATGGTTTATGTTGTTATTAAAAAAATCCATTAACATTTTGAAAGCTCTCCCCATGTTAGCAATCAAGCCACAAGTTAAAACACTATTGGACTTGTGCAATAAGCTCCAGTTCTTCCAGTTACCTGCTGCTCAGCCAATTTCCTGACTGTGCCTATAATAGTGCATTAACAGCCATCCAATCTGTTCCCCAAGCACAATATTGGATCTGTCACTGCAACAAATTGCAGATCAGTGACCTCACAGTAAATGTTTAGTATTGTCTTTGGTCTGAGTGTTGCATTTTTGATCCAAAACAAAGGCAGAGGTTCAAGATAAACACCAGTGTTCTCTATAGCCTTACACCTCATGTTTTAGGATTGAAGTGACAACGAGGATACTGCATTTTAAACAGTAAAAAGATGACCTATTTCCTTCCCCTTCACTGTTTGACTTTTGGTGGTATACTCATGGAAAATTATGACAGGATGTATTGGGTCTGGCTGAGATGGCGTCAGTATCCCCACAGCAGCCCTCCCAGGGCTGAGTGTCACACTGGCAGCTGGCAGGGTGTGTGGAACACATCTTG
>VZTO01015407.1:71828-102314 GCA_013400615.1 Syrrhaptes paradoxus
GCACCTGGCATCCAGCCAAGATAAACCAACCACACAGGAAAAAAAAAAAGAAAAAGGAAAATAATGAATAAAGCTTGCCTCTCTTTGACTTCAAGTGTAGAGAAGCAGTGTCCTTCCTGAGGCAATGAAGTGTGAAAGCAACTGGGTTGAGACAAGTGAGCTGGGCTGGCTGTGTAAGTTGCTTATGAATAAGCAAGTGGTGCGATGTACTAGAAGGGGTCTGCAAGGGGGTTGAACAGTGCTCAGGACCCGGCACACGTATTTTGTTCACGTGTTGGGGAGTTGCTTTGGATTGCTAGATCCAATGACTGAATATCTCTGCTATGAGAGCAGATTAAGCGTGTTCCTGGAATGCCTCTTCTGGTTTAGTGACATTCCAGCACAATCCAGCTTGGATGCTCCAGAGCTGCTCTGCAATGTAGACCATAACACAGTAAATAAGGATAATCAGGAGTCTCACTTCAAAATTTACTAGTCTAAATTACATGAAAATGCAGATGACAGACAGTTGTGTCTAGGAAGTGGAATAATAATTCAGCTAGTTCTGTTTTGGTGCCAAGAGGCATGAAAAACTAATATCCACTAAGCATTTTGATATTCAAGGATATAAAGTGCTACATCAATTTAAAATATTGTCATCATTATATCACCATACACTCACCATCCTCTCTACTTTTAATAAATAATAGCATGACCTAGAGAACCTGTCTGCTAGATGAGGTCTTTTCAATAATGTTTAAATTAAGACAGGTTTAGGCAGCCTGGAATTTAAACAAATGTGGATGTTACTTTTTCCATTATAATGCAGATTTGGTGCCCTCACTAGCGACTCATCTACCTGTCACTGTGTTCTGCTCTTCAGATCGATGTAATGGCACTGCAACAACGATTACTTGTTGTTATTGTAAGTCCATGTGGATCTTGCTTCACTTCACAAACAGGAGCCTTTCAGACCGCAACAATCAGATGAGTAATCTTTCCTTCACTGTGCAAACTAAGGATATTTAAGGTGAATAGCCCTGCTGATTCCAGTGGGAGGACTCATAGTGTTTAATAATTAAGCACCTGCATAATCCTTGTAAGAATTTTGGGAAAGAATTATTTTTAAACACACATCTTCCTCATTTCACAACTACAGGACTTTATGCCAAAGAGGAGTTTCCAATGTCTAAGGTTTACATGGACCTTCTTCTCCTGCCACTAGGGAGATTTGTCGTGTGTTCTCCACAACACCACAGCTTTATGTGGGAGTACAGCAGCAGCCAGGTTAGTGGCCTATCATAAGTCTCAGAAATAGAAGTCAGAAAAAGGAGACATAAGGTTTCCCCTTTGGATACAAATCGGCAAGTGAGCATACAAATCTCTATATTGTAGCGATATTTAAGTCAGAAGTTGAATTTAAAGGTTGGAAATGATCTCTCTGTCTAGAGAGACCTCTGTAAGATTACTTTAAAAATATATGAAGATGTATCATTTTAATATTTAATTATTTTCTGGGTAAGTACTGATCAACACATATGGGTATCTGTGATGTTTGATAAAACTGCAACTGAGCTGATAAATTTGTTTTTATAACTATAGTATCAGTTGATAATAACCTTAAAGAAAGTAAAAAAAAAAAAGTGAGAAATCTTGTGACATCAGCGAAGCTGTCTGCATGTTACTTCTCATTCCTGTTATCAGTGTTATCTTGACAAGGAACACAGTTGATCTCATTTTCCTTTTTTTTTTTTTTTTTACATTTGTTATCTTGAAAATGTGCTTATGGTATCACCAATTTTTCTGCATATCTGATATATTCTAAATAACAAGGTAATGTATTAGTACAGAAATGCGGGGAGGACCCAGTTTCCAGGGTCTGATAACAAAGGTTGCAATGAAAGCAAAGATATATGCAAGAATAAATGTATTCTTAAAAACAGATTTGAAAGGAGGACAGTAAGTACAAAACCAGAGTGTATCCATTCTCTGGACAGATTTACTTCTGGAAAGATTTGCTAACATAGCAAAAGACAGTACTGCAATTGTCAGTAATTGGCAATCCTGTGTATTCCCAGTAGAAAGACTACAATTTAGAGGGAAGAAAAGTGTGTAAAAGAAAATGTACTCTCTCATATACAAAGGTTGTTTCTCCAGGAACTGCAGGCTGCTGAAAGTCTAGTATGTGATTCTTGAATTGGATTTAATGTTCTGGTGATAAAGATAGGCCTTCTTTCTCTTAGTTTAGAAATAGTTCATGAAAATACGGTTAACCTGAAAAGAGGATGGGAAACTCTGTATCTTCACATGTCTCTAAAAAAGAAAAGCAAGAAAAGAAAGCACCTTTTGGTGAAATACTGTTTCTTATTCATGCTGTGGATATAAGCTTGTGGATTCTTAGGCTTATTTTTTCCTTAGATGGTATCTGTCCCTCTGTGCCATTCTTTGCCCGCAGAGAAGTGTTTCCAGGCAGAGCTTGCGCAGAAATTACTAGTGATAGATGAACAGGCTGATTTTCAGAGTCAGATGGCAGCTGAAGTGGGGACTCCTTTTCCTAAAAATATCTGTACTCTCTAATATGTGATAGCCTGTGCCAGACATGAGACAGGTATACATTTTTGCTGGTCATTTGTGGTCTGCAGGTCCCGAATTATGTGAACTATGGGAACAATTTAATGTTGGCAATAAATGTAAAAAGTTTGTTGAATGGCAGCAATTTCTATGTACTTAGGAAGATTGCATAACATCGTTAATAACTGCCGACATGACCAGTAGATAACAGAAGATGTAGTCCTTGGGTAATGTTGTCCAGTATGTGCCAGCTTAAACATGCCTGATAACATGGTTGGTATGGGAATACATTGCAGCAATGTCACACTGGTAATGCTGAAAGATTATCAGAAGGATGTGGGGTATTCAGCTTTCACTCAGGAGAAACTCTTGTTTAATGCCAGTCTTAAAAAAATCACACAACCTTTTTTTTTTTTCTCATGACATTCATGAAAACAGCCACCGCTAGGACATCAGCAGAGCATGAGGGAAAAGATGTGTCCCAGTTGCCTCTCCAGTGCAGCTTGGTGGCTGAGACTATCAGTCCCAGAGCTCTGTCAGGGATGCATGCTTGACAGTCCTCCAAGAGTAACTGAAAAATGACTCCCTCATGGCTGGCGCTTAGCTGACAAGGTGCAAGAGAGGTGAAAAACAGGCAAGGCAGACAAGTATAAAATACTTTATCCAGAGCTCATGTGGTAATATGTAGATGCAGTGATGGCAAGGTCAGGAGTTTAATCATGAAGTAAAAAAAAGTAGTTTAAACAGTTGATTAAACTAAGAAAATTTCCTGTTTGTAAAAAAAAGAAAAAAGCCCTAATTTTCGCCAGGACTTACAGACATGATAGAATCATAGTATCATAGAATGGTTTGGGTTAGAAAGGACCTTAGAGATCATCTAATTTCAACCCCCCTGCCATGGGCAGGGACACCCTCCACTAGACCAGGTTGCTCAAAGCCTCATCCAGCCTGGCCTTGAACACCTCCAGGGATGGGACATCCACAGTTTCTCTGGGCAACCTGTTCCACTGCCTCACCACCCTCACAGTAAAGAATTTCTTTCTTATATCTAGTCTAAATCTACCCTCTTCCAGTTTAAATCCATTACCACTCATCCTGTCACTGCATGCCCTTGTAAAAAGTCCCTCCCAGCTCTCCTGTAGCCCCCTTCACGTACTGGAAGGCCGCTATAAGGTCCCCCCAGTGCCTTCTCTTCTCCAGGCTGAACAAACCCAACTCTCTCAGCCTGTCCTCGTAGGTAAGTTGTTCCAACCATCTGACCATCTTCGTGACCCTCCTCTGGACACTCTCCAACAGCTCGATGTCGTTCTTGCGTTGGGTGGCCCAGAGCTGGATGAAGTACTGCAGGTGGGCTCTCACAAGAGCAGAGTAGAGCGGGGGAATCATCTCGCTCAACCTGCTGGTCACACTTCTCTTGATGCAGCCGAGGATCCGGTTGGCCTTCTGGGCCGCCAGCCCATGATCACAGTATGAATTATAGACTAAATATAAGATACATTTTTTTCTCTCTTATGTTCAGGTAATGAAAAAAAACAATAAACGTGTCTGTAAGTGAACACTCATATTCAGTAAATATCAAGCACTACTGTTGAGTGGAAGATTACCTGAGGAAGACGGAAATGACAGTTGACTTTTTTGTCCCATTATCTCTTTTCGTCTTATTATCTTTTAATTATCTCTTCCTCCAACAGCAAAAATAGATAAATAAAAATTACTGTCTTTCCTTCTCAATAGACCAGAAACACATTTATGTTTTAATATTTCAGTCAGTTCACTTATTTCATTGTAAATAGATCATTAAAATGATGGTTTTCTAGTCAAAATGGGGTTTTTGGCACTTCTCCACTCCTTAGAATCCCCAAGAAATCTGCACAGTGTCTTAGGCTGACCCCTGTGCAAACCTCACTGGAAGGGTAAGAATGCACTCTAATACTTCTGGAAGATTAAGGATGCCCAGAATATATGTATATATTTTAAAATCAGTTGCAACTTTTAAAGCAAGGAGTTGACTTTACCATTATCTGACAAAGCTGAGGAACTGACAACACATCTGGAAAATCATGGGTCAGTGAGATTCAGTAGCAAGATAAAGGAAATAGAAAGTTTCTGGCCAACAGCTGATCTCTTGGTATATACCATTTTCTCTTTCTGTAGAGATGTTTTCTGTGTCTGTCCAACACAGGCAGAATGCCTGCAGGCTTGCAGTCGCACATGAATTCCCTCTTCACCGTTTACACCTTGCTTGGCATCAGATAGGCAAATAAAGTAATTTCTGTGGCATAAGTGCTTAATCTGAAGGCAGACCTCACCCAAAGAGTAGTGAGTGTTTCTGGGATCTGGGGGAAGAGGTGTGCAGCTGCACAGCAGTGACATTATCTTCCTTTTTTTAATCAAGGCCTACTTTCTGCAGATCTTTGAAGTATGTGACAGACAAGGTATGTAGAACGTCCACTGACCACATCAGTTTCACGAGCCATGATTTGCCCTCTGTAGAGGTGTACTGATCATTCCCAGTTTCTGGTTGCCCTTCTTCCCACAGCATGCTGCTGCCTGAGAGATTTGAGAGCAAGCTTTGTTTCTACAGATGGAGGCAAGAAAGGTGTCAAGTGCTTCAACTTTTTCTGTATCACCCATCACTAGTCTATGAGAAAAAACCCAACCCTTAAATTAAAAAGAGCAATATGTGTATTGACCTCCATCTTCTTTCTTTCCCCTTTGCTCCATATCCCGCTTCCTCCCAGTGTCTAGATTCAGAGGCCAAACGAAAAATTGAAATGAAAGGAAAGAAATATGGCAATCGTGGAGCTTGACTTGGAATGATGGACTCTGGGCTTCACACACAGTGAGGGATACATTTAATTTTTCTTGGCAACCAATAATCTCTTACACAATCTTGTTTCTCTCAAATTCTATTCTCTATTCTCATTCTATATGAGGGTGTTCAGTTCAAGGAGAATGCCTCTGGGTGGAATCAAGTTGTCCTAACCCCTCCCTCAGGACCTAAACTATTTTTTTACCTCACATAGACTGATAGAGCTGTTGATGTGGTTAACTAAAATATCTGCAGACTGCAACTCTCTGAAATACACTTAGCTGAGGAGAATTTGGGGCACATGTGAATTGAAATCTCAGCTACAGCTAATGAAGGACTCCTAAGTCCTTAGGAGAAAAGGGCACACTGATGTGAAATTATGAATCTGATTTTCCTAATTTCTGCCTCTTTTATGTCCACTTCCTGGTCTCTTTGTCAATCTGAGGGACTTCCATAACACATTTGATTAGTGGCTAAAAATATGTTGTCATTTTCTGAATCTATGTTGGCCAGTTAGAATCCAGCTGTTTCTCAGTATCTCCTGTCTACAAGAGATTAAAGAGAACAAAACTTGTCGTCTCCCTTAATTTTCTAACTGTGACTAAGTAACAAGACTCGGTGAATTTAAAATGTTGCTGAATAATGGGGAAACATTTGTCAGACTGCTGCAGAAATGATTAGTAGAATAGTACAAATTAGTTGGAGGATGCCATGTACTGGCATGTCCACTTCGGGATTTAGGTGCAAACTATGAGAAAAACATTTTCCTGGGAGACCCAAGCACCTGGGCATTGTGTGACTCTACCTCCCCTCTACCTTCCCCTTCCTAGGAGCTGAGTGAAGTTGTCATTCTACCTAAGCAAGCCTCTTCTGTCCTCACCCAATAACACTCAACAATAGGTAGCATAAATACTTAGCAATCATTTTTATGGGTGACATTTCATCAGAACATAAAGTGAAAAACATCAACTGGCACTTGAGATCTCATTCAGCTTTTTCTGTTGTCTAAACTACCACAGAAATTACATAAACTGTAAGAAAAAGCACATTGTTAGCACTGCTTATGTGAAATTAAATTTTCTGAATATTGGGAAAAAAGAAAATATTTCTAACTGGTCTTTGGTTGGATCATTGTCATGTTGAGCCAGAGATGTGCAGAAATGTGCCCACAATGCCTCTAATTGCAACAGCTGTTATTGCCCCATTTTGTTTAACATCTGCTTCAAAGTAATAATCCTATTGACGCTTATGATGTATTTGCCAGCTGTTTCTAATAAACCGGGAAAGTTACAACCCTTATAAGTGACAATCATTCAAGATGCTCCATAATTGCATAACTGCATGGAAGAATGAGGCTCTTTCTGAACACGATCAACTGAATATTTTGATTATTTCTGTAGAAAGCTTTTATTTCCAGATGACTGCTCAAGTGAGGAAAAATCCAACCAAACAAAAAAGCCCATTTGACATTAAAGTTTCTAATACTATCTGAAAGAAATCGTGAGGGAGACTTAAAAACATCTCTGTACTATAAAACCAGCTGGAAATTTCAAAGATTCATAAAGTTTGTAGCTCAACTTAGCATTCATCTGGCAATTTACATTAAACTCCTGAAGGCCTTTTTGCTCTTCTTCAGCAGTAAAAGATGGGTTAAACATATTATAAAGGATAAAAAACCACACGAATAACAAAAGGGAGGTATTCTCATTGCTTCTTTTTAGAAAAAATTCTCCCTAGAAAATTTCACCTTGAATAATATTCAATGAAATATTCTCTCATAACCAATAATCTGAGTTTCAATCACTATTATAGCCAAAGCTTTGTTAGAAAGATTGAACAACTTCAATTGCTATAAAGTGTTATATTTTTTCAGGCAAAGACCAACTCATGCTATTATAAATGCTTTGTCTGCGTCCAGTGAGATACCTTGTTTTTCATTCCCTCATCAGTACATTAGGGAAGAGTATAATTTCTTCGTATAATTTTGAAATGGTATTTTTTGTTTGTTCACATAGGCAAACATGCTAGATGCCTGGGTTTGGCCCAATCAGCCCAAGTTTCAGGGTACTTATCCTATACTTTTGTCAGATTTTATCCCTAAACTTTAAGAACGTATTTACACTGCTCTGTGAGAACCAGTTAATGGTAGACCTTCGGATCATGCCTCCATAAAAATCAAGGACATCTTAAAGAACACCACAAACTGCATGTCATCTGCATATGTAGTGTCTTTTCTCCAGACAAGCCAAAGCTTAGAGGGGGCACGTTCACAGATGTGCATCCAAAAGAGTTTTGGGTTGTACTTAGGAATGCACCTGCACCTGGGAGTTTGAAAATACTCCTTGGCCTTCAAGTTTAGATGTTATCTAACGCACTGCTCACAGCACCTGTATTGCAACATGCCTACAGCTAGATTGCCCTGCTGTACTATCAGATTATAAGAGTCATTCTGGGCATTTGTACTGTGAATTGGCAACTGAACATTTCTGGAGCACAGAAGGAAGGCCATAGAAGGTTTCGTCCTTTAAGGTAGTAACACAAGAGTGTTATGATTGTCTTACTATGGGGCAAGAAGAATCTGGAAAATTATCTCATGAGTGAAAAAAGTTAACCCCTTTGGTGATGAAGTTGTGGTCTGTGGACTACAGGCAGTAAAGAAATATTGTCAACAGAAAGTGTTCAAAGTCGTTAATGTGTCATTAATTTCTTAAAATGAGTTATGTGCAGTCAAAGAACAGCTGCTTTTTGGAAGAGGTCTCCAAGTTGACCCAATTACTTATTCAAAGTCTGCATGTCAAACTTTTCCATAAGAGCTGCTGTTTTCTTGTGTATGATATTGGACTGTTTCAACATTTTAATGATTGGTCTTCTTCTTGTTTCCCAACAACCAAAAGTACAACAATGTAGAAAACATAACCTGAGGTTGGCTGTATCCACTGTCTATGTGAAGCAAAGAATTATTGTTTTGTCTAAGATGAGTACATGAAGTACAAGAAAATGAGGCCAATGTAAAGCAACCAGGCAAGAGAACAATTTTTCTTACACATGGAGGGCTGCAACACAACCCTATTTTATCTTAGCAATGCTGCTGAGAACTGATAGTGGAAGCTACACTTTCACAGTTCTACAAGAGTCTTAGGAGTGGATAAAAAAGAAAAGGCTCAAAAATAGCTATTTGTGCACTGTGGGAGAGAAGTCTCTGGAACATTTGTAATGTAGCCAACTGAAAATGGCTTGAGCCTTAACAATGCTAAGGAAATAATGTAATGCTAAAAAAATATTGTATTTGAATGCTATCCATTCTGTTGTCATTTATATCTAGAGAGAAAATTAGCATATTGCAAATCTGAGGCAAAAAGCTATATCCAGCATTTCTTGTAATACTGAGGAATATCCCATCAGAAGCAAACCATGTTTAATGGTGATACAGAACTAAAAGAAAGGCTGCCAAGGGATTTTGATTTCAGCTTGCAGGAAAGCAAGACATTTTTTTCCCGAGCAGAGATAGTCTGCATGCCATAGACTATAAGTTTATAGAAAATCCAAGCAAAAGAACTGTACAACAGCTTAGCCAAAAAGACTGCCTGCACCT
Organism: Syrrhaptes paradoxus; assembly: GCA_013400615.1. Lineage (NCBI taxonomy): Eukaryota > Metazoa > Chordata > Aves > Pterocliformes > Pteroclidae > Syrrhaptes > Syrrhaptes paradoxus. The sequence continues at coordinate 80,783 of VZTO01015407.1, forward strand.
GTTCTGTGACAGTACATCCTCACCTAAGGCCTGCCAGCTTTGAGGGTAGTGCCAAACGTGCAGAAGATTAAAGCACTCTTATTCCATGTACAAAGTGACCAAGCCTGTCCAAACAAACAAAAAGTCACAAATTCCTTGTGACTTGGGCAGTATTGAAGGATAGCAGAAGTTATCTACTGCACTCCTCAGAGCCTTCACAGCCTGTATTCCATGAAAGAGTTCAACCTGGAAACTGGCATTGAGAAAAGTATTTTACCATATCAATTATGAAACATAAAAAGCAAAAGAGGCACAGTACATGCTAACTCACATTGTACTAAAACAGCATTAACAGCATAATACTTGGAAGCATGTAGGGAGACATAAAAATCCCAAATAAATCACTATACACCAGCCATCTATCACACTCAGCTACCAAAACATACCTGCCAGGACTGGAGCTAAGCTTGAACTTGCTTGAGGTTGTCTGCTACTTAGGTGAACAGTCTGGTCAAATCTGAAGAAATTACAAACTTAGCCTCATCTATATTTAGTGGATATATTTAGATGACTAAGAAATATGAAAAGTGACTAGCTGATGAGAGTATGTTGGCTGTTTTAGATGAGAAGAAAATCCCAGCAAATCAGAGGAAGGGAGAACATATTGGGAGAGTGTGTAATTCACAGTGGAAAACTCCCAGAATTTCCCACTGTGGAATTATGCCAGCTTGTAAAATACTTCAATAAAATAACACTACAAATTTAGAAAGATTGTTCAGATAGCAGCTTGTAATATGATAAAAATGACATCAACTCAGAAAGGAAACTGATGACAAGAGCTCATACATGAGGTTCAAGCATAGTAAAGCTCCATTTGTCATTAAAAGTAATAAAATAGACAGAATCCATATTCCTATCAAGAATCCAGCAGATGATAAAGTTAAGCCAAATAACAAAAGCTGAAGCCACAACCAGCAAAAGACCAAAAGACTCTTACCAGTCCATAAAAAGACTATAAGAGGATCCTGGGAGATTTGTGGTATGGCCAAGGAGTAAGAGAAGAAGTGTGTTACTGTCTGCTGCTGCAGGAAAAATGACATACCTGACTGAACTATGCCTAGGGAAAGGATCTTTCTGCGTGGCCTGAGGGAACAAAAGGGGCATTGTGAACATATAACTTGAAAGAGGGAAAGGGAGCATGACTAGGAACAGCAACAAATAACTAGACTCCAGCACTGGGATCCCGCTTGCTCATAGGTCAGTCATCTCTCAGTGGCTGTGCTAGACTCTGTAGGGGTTTATCTGGTACTAGGCAGTGGTCATATAAGATTAGTACCTTACGATCTGACCAGAGATGGCATCTGGGAGAGAGATCTGCTTCCAGCTTTTGCTGCCAGGTCACACTGCAGGTTTCTGATATACAAAAGCTGCAGAGTGAAGAAAAAAAATACAATACTATCTACCTGTAAGGTGAGACCAAATGGAAGAATCAGATCTTTAAGTAAGTTAGAACCGTACAGCTAGCTAAATTTGACTTATTTCATAATGATCTACTGTGGTAGATGAACAAAGCAATTACATTGGGCTCTTGCAATTTCGGGTAGTTCCAGGCAGTTTTTCATCTCCCTTCAGAAGCTGGCAACATCACGCCTGCCTCTGAGCAGAAAACATCCCTGCGTACTCACCATTAGATGGAAATAAACACTTTCCTGATATTTTTAAAGTTTTTAGAAGTTTCAGACAGAGTGTGAATACATTTTTGAGATATATTTACTGATGGAGCATATTAGAACATGAAGTCATGAGAAAGGAAGGAAGAAAAACATTGAATGACAAACACCAAACATGGGTTTTTTTCCTGTCTCAGCAAGCTGTTATTTTCAGTACTTCTTGGGTTTCTAATCCCAAAACACATTTCCAGAGTTATCCAAGTTTAAATTCAGCTCATCGTGTGCATATCTCACTTGACTTGGCTAAACTTCCCTGTTCACATATCTAGCACACTGTACATTTCCTTCCTCTTACTCAGAGAATCCTGAAATCCCCAGCTCACCACTCTACCTGATTAGTAGTTTGTATCTAAGAGGAGTACAAAGTAGCATATGTGGATCTGCATTTCCCCATTACCAATTTTTTTTCATGCCCACTATTAACATTTTTCAATAAGAAGCTCGTTTTCAAGAATAGTGTTACTACAGGCTGCCAAACTGGGAAAAGCAGTTATGGCATTGAACAACATAAGTAACCAGTCTTTCTTTTCTTTTAGATCCTCCTTAAACAAAACTGTAATTTCATTTCATAAGGATTAAAAAAGATAAATATATTGTACCTGTATTCCATGTTTATATACAAAATAATGTTCTTATCTGGCATGATCTCTAAGTCCTGAAATACTCTTCCAGAGCCCCCATCAGTATATGGGTCTGACTATAAAATTGGTATGAATATATACATTATCGCCATTCTTTTCTTATCTACAAACAGTGGGAGAAACCTTAAGGTTCAGAAGAACAGTATCTGTTCATAGAATCATATAATCATAGAATATGTCAGGTTGGAAGGGACCCATAGTTGAAATGCATCCTCCTGAACTATTCATAGAAACAGTGAAGAATAGTATTGATTTATTAGCTGTAAGTTATAGTCTAACCAACAAAACTTCAACATCTTAAGGCTAGATACCTCTGCTGGGTGCAGATTCCAGTTCCAAATCATTCTGTGCCTCATTCTCAGTGCAAGCAGGTTGAAAGAAAAATACAGATCACCTCTGTCAAATTTGTCTCAGCACTCACTTTATCATATTGGCAATCTTCTTCCTTACTATTGACTTTCCATTGTGACACATTACTGAGAAAAAAATTATGTTTCTGCTTGTGGAACAAAAAGTGAAATGATTGATATAAAGTAACTTTGATGTTGTGGTAGTAAACACAAACAAAAAAATAAGATTTTAGAAATGGAAAATAACCAGTGATGAGAGATTTCATGTGTTTCTGCAAAGGCATAAATAAAATTACTTCTTTATTTTTCCCCACAAACATAGTCAAATATTCCCGTTATAACAAAAATAGACTAACTCGGGACCTACAAGGCATCCAAATTTTCACCGGTGTGATTCTTGATCAATAAACTGAAAATCAGCATAGAATGGTATTCCCAGTCCCTAAGCAAGGACAGGCACATTCACACTTAGGATTTTATTTTCATACAGGAGCTTGTCCACTGTGAGTTCAATTTACACCCACACTTGAGCTGCAAGTGTGAATCCAGGATAACAATTCTAAATACTTGATTGCAAGAAAAGCTGGTAGTTAGAGATTTGAATAATCAGCTGTTCACCTAAATCATACTTAAAATGTGAAAAGGATTACAAGACCAGCCTCTTCAAACACTTACCCTTGCCTGTGTTTTTTCACAAAAGTGAATGCCAACTAGGCATCACGCTTCATATGTAAAGTTAAGTCTGAACTCCCACTATCATGAGATTCCTTGATCCCAAGAGTTATACGCATATACTCCAGCTGAGAATTTTGCCCGGTTATGCAAAGATTCCCAGTATATGGTAATAATAGAGCTCTTTGTTCAGCATTGCATATCACCACTGCACCATTCCACACGTACATTAAAATATGTTTTATTACTGTAATGTTCAGCTGTTATGGCCTAAATACTAACTAAATAGAGAAAGAGTATAGAATATCATTTTGGCACAATCAGTGCTGTAGCAAATCCTTGCCTGAACAGTTTTCAGGACAGAAAGGAGCAGAACGTTGGATGCACCTGCAATGAGTGCATGTAAAATGCTTTTACTGTACTTTTAAATTTTGCTCAGCCTGCAAATCTCCCTTAGAAACACAGTCAGTGTTTGGTGTTCAAAATGATTACCTGTCTGGAGATGAGTCTTGCTCATCAGCATTCTGTACCATTACTACTAGCTGAAAGAGTTGAAGGAGAAAAAGAGGAGAAGGGTGAAAAAACCCTCAAAAACTATTCACACAAATAAGAGAAGTGATTAAAGAAGATCACTGAGGTGGAAAATAAGGATACTGCCAAGTTGTTTAGAAACAAAATTTCACATACTCTAAAAGTGGTGCATTCTAGTAGAGCACTGTCTTCATGCTTTGTATGTTTCCCTTAGAACTGATTTTCATAACAACGAACAATTTGGTGCGGCTGAAAAAAGAGTAGATGATGTGGCAGAATTTAGTGGAGGACCCATATATAAACTTGGTACAGATGCAAAAAGGGATAATGATGTGTCCACACAGCTGAGGGAAGGAACAAAATGAACAGGTACACTGCAAAAAAAGAATGTGGCTTTATACCTCTTATTTTAAAACATTAAGTCCATGATAATTTGTTGTTCCCCTTTACTTTCTTCAAGATTTACTATTTCTCAACCTCAGTTTTGAGTTTTGTCAGCATTGTTGACAGTCAGAAGTCTGTCTGTGTGTAGAAAAGGGTTAAAAGTTCATTCTCTACATTTATGTTATTATTGTGATGTAGGGTTTGCATACCAACATTCATCAAAAATACAAAGATTACCCTTTAGGCAACAATTTTAGTCATTTGAGTTACTCTTGGAGACTCCTACATTGACTAAATGGGGAACATTGACTAAAAAGGTCCTAGATATTCTGACTTGCCGTCGTCAAATCTTCACAGTAGTTGAGAGTACTCAGGATGGAGAACTGAAAAAGTGAGCATTTAATTTCTTTTCACGTGGAAATTTTAAACCAGGCTAGTTGAACTATGGTCAATTGTACTTGAATGGGTAAACAACTGAAATACTGGAAATAGGTCACAGTTCTTTTCCCTCTGCCCCAGATGCCCCCATCCAGTGTGACAGAGAAGGCAATAAAATGTTTTGGGGATGAGAAGACAGTAGCTCTGGTTGCTATAATACGTACCACCCCTCCAATACTGAATGCCAGTTCTGTCCTCTAAGTGTGACAATGCGTATACATCACTTCTTTAGCTTAGATCAGGAATTAATTTTTGAAGCAGAGCTCCCATGTATCTCCACTTACCATATTTTTGTTTACATTGTAGAGCACATAAATCACATCCTTTTCAGATTAGAAAAAGCCAAAGACACAGTCCAGGAGCCCACCTAATGTCACCCAGTGGGCACTCAATTCACATGGCCAGAATAGTCGCAGCAACCCTTCTTCCCACCCTTTTTCACCCCACTGTTGTGTAAGCAAAGGCATACAGCTGAAATTTTTTCACTGTCTAGACCTTCTCTTATTGCATTGCTCTTCCCATTTCAAGCTAGGCTGATGCTGGCTCCCTAATCCTTGAGTCCTATGTGTCCAAGGGAGGAAGAACACATTACTAAATGCAGCATTGCCTGGCATCAGCCCTATGGACAGACAAAGTCACAAGCTAAAGCAAACTATTCAGTGACTCCAAAATATGAACCAAACCCACGCTGAAATCTTTATCAGACAAAATTACAAAAAGGAAAACCAAATCAACTTGTTTACACTGGAGGAGAATTTAGCTCTCTAAACTCCTGATTTTTTGAGAGCTTATTCCAAAATATCTCCAGAAATCTGCATTTATTGTAGGTTCCAGAGGTGTCCCAAGTGTTCCAAAGATACCACATTTATATTTTGCAGTAACCCAAATCAGAGTGTGCCACCTGTGGCAACAGGCCAAATCCCAAATAATCTCATTCTCTTCAGCAGTTGTTTTCTCAGAACAGGTGCTCTGAGCCCACATTAGATTCCCTTGAGTGAAACCATCTGCATACTCTTTTCTACTGTTTCTTCTTTTTCTTGAGTTTAAATATGTCTCCTCAAGAAAAAAGTTTTTCACATCAGTACAAGTAGGTATCCTGATACCAGCATGTGTCAGCAAAAATTCCTCCTCTAGCATTGAGAAGGTGTGGGAAAGTTTTGATATCTCTGCTGCAATATGCTCATAAACAACTTCAGCTTTGTCACTTTCTACTTTAAGTTTTTCAGATGCAAGATCTCATTCACTCTTGCAGCATAAAAACTGAATGCTACCTATCTGACCAGGTGACCCTCCTCTAATTGCTTCATAGTCTACAGTACACACACTCTGAGCATAACAGAGCAAAAAACAGCTCTACAGGTAGTCACTCAGGATCACATCTCAGTACCAGTTTCAGATATTATCGGCTTTGTCACAGCTTAATTTTGATCAGAGAATATGGGCAGTTATTTATATGCCTTATCCTAAAAAATTGAGGAGGACAAGATCTGTCACAAAACAGGCTCAAAACATGTTGATTAGTTCTAGTGTGTTCTGTTATTGTTTATTTCAATATTTATTTCATGTTATAGAAAGAGATGTGTGTTTCTGACCCCACATAACAGCTCTGACTAATGTGAGCTTTGGTGTTTGACACAATTTGGTTTGGTGCCCTTCACTTATATTAGAATTCATTTCTACTTGTGTCTAGAATATAAATACACAGATAAAGTATTTAAAATTTTGATATCTAGCTCTTTGATGTTTTGTGTTTCTGGCTGTTATTTTTTTGGATCATCTACCATGGTACTGGACAGATAATTCTACCTTATTATTTCAGATGATAGAAAGAACGTTAGGATTATACGTAAGTCCCACACAGTGAAATTTTAACTATTCTGCCAGCTGTAAGCATGAAATAAAGTACAGTGGAACAGTTTATATGTTTAAAATTAAAAATATTTATGAGCCTATGAAGGATCTAGATTCCAGCTGATATAATAGCTGTATGTGCAGATCTTTTGACCATCTATGGTAATCTCTTCCGAAGAGAAACATGGCTACAATTAGTACAGAAATGATGTCCTTTCCAAGGAATAGTTTTAAAGGCATTTATCAACATGAAAAAAGGATAGTAAAAAGATATTTGTCTAACAATGTACTCAGACATCTTCAATTTATTCTGAAAAATATTTAATCAAGAAACATAACAGAGGCTTAGTTTCATATAACATTAATGAAATTAATGGATGTCGAGCTGTCGGAGCAGGTCCAGAGGAGGGCCACAAAGATGATCAGAGGGCTGGAGTACCGTCCTATGAGGACAGACAAAGAGTTGGGGTTGTTCAGCCTGGAGAAGAGAAGTCTCTGGGGGGACTTTATAGCAGCCTTCCAGTACCTGAAGGGGGCTACAGGAGAGATGGGGAGGGACTTTTTACAAGGGCATGTAGTGACAGAATGAGGGATAATGGATTCAAACTGGATGAGGGCAGATTTAGGCTAGATATTAGGAAGAAATTTTTTACTGTGAGTGTGGTGAGACACTGGAACAGGTTGCCCAGGGAGGTTGTGGGTGCCCCCTCCCTGGAGGTGTTCAAGGCCAGGCTGGATGAGGCTTTGAGCAACCTGGTCTAGTGGGAGGCGTCCCTGTACATAGCCAGTGGCTTGGAACTAAATGATCTCTAAAGTCCCTTCAAACCCAAACTAGTCTATGATTCTATGATTCTATGAAGTTATCACACTATCCTCATAGTGCAACTATTTGTTATGATTCGAGAATGGTGCTTTCTAAATCATCTTCAGTGTCACTTTTTGCAGCACATACTAGATTTCGGAAAAAGACAACCTAGATTTTCAACTGGTTCAATATCTTCCAGCTCATGAGAGGTGATTGGCACCCATCTGAAGATAGCTTGACTAGAGGCTGCACATTAAAAAAAAAATTGCCGATTATTCTGCAAACTCATATCAAACTCCATAATGGCCTCCCAGAACTTTCTTATGACAGAGACTTGTAAGTGAATGTATTTCTACATATTTCCATTTTAGCTCACTCTCACAAGGGTGTAAATACATATATATTACATACATGACAATTGCTTAGAAATATTTAATCTCATAAATGGTAAGCTGCAACCTGGAAAGTCATTAATCACTAGGAGAAGATGCTATGGTCTGAGCCCTCAAAATACCTTTGGCACTTGAGTGCTTTGTTTGTCTGTCATCTTTCTGGCTTCAACTTAGTACAATTTCACTGACTTTGGGGAGGAGAGTTTGACATTGATCCATGAACTTCCATGTTTTAATGGGCTATGATGTCATATGCAACAAAAAGATCAAGTTCAAAGAAAAGACCATCAACAATAAACCACTGAAGTCTTATGTAACTGAATATAGATTTCACTTGTACTCAGCAATGCATATTAATATGGCAGTGAATCACTGCAGCCTGCTACTGTAAGCAATACTGTTTTAACAGGAGGCACTTAGAATAAATCTTGACAGAATATGAAAAATGTTTCAATTTTGCTTTACTTTAAATTGCTAATCAACCACTTTCTCTTGATTGCTATTTCCCAGTTATTTCAAGAAATAACTACATGCTCAAATATACAGGCACCATTCAAATAAAAATAAAAAGAATCAATGTGCTTTTAAAGCTGTTTATAGTTGTATATGAATGACACATTAGCTACACTTCACAATAGATGCATTGTAGGGGGTTTTCTTTATAACTGAAATGTACTTTTTCACAGGATAGATCACCTGCTGGGAACTGAGCAGGCTGCATATATCCTAACCTATATCCAGGTGGCTTCCAAATGAAGGCATTTCATCTAATTAAAGGCAGAGTTATGACCTGGCTGACATAATGTTTTCTTGGTATTAAAAATGCAACTCTTCCTGTCCTGCACATGCTGTCAGTGCTCCTCTAGCTGAGGAAAGGAAGTGTGTATCTCAGTAGAGATGCTGCATCTACCCATTGTCATTCTACTTGTTTTATCATTATGTCTATTGTTCACAGACATAATGATATCCTGCCTTACAGAGGGATTCTGACTGCCCAAAGAAACCAATTTTTATGTTTTGCCCCTTGCATTTTGGCAGGTCAGAAAATGAGCCATTACTCACAACAGTTGCTGAGATAACTCAATTCTCTGTTTTTCCCTTGCCTCCCAAACAAAAGCCAATATCATCCTGAGAAGCAATAAGCTACGGTACACTGAAGTGTTTTTAATGCATGGTGAAACATCCTACTAATCCTAAATTTAAAAACTTTGTGGCATGTTTTTTAGTTTTTTCAGCTGGTATATTATTAAGTAATTGTACAAAAAGACCTCCCTATTTTATGGGTAAAGCATCTCTCTAACTTGTAGATGGGGGAAATAGAGCAGAGTGAGATTTTTCAGTAGACTGGCTGGCACATAAAGAACATATATTTAGGACAGACATCTGTGTGATATCAGGGATAGCCCTCTTAAAATTGTTTTATTTAAAATGTTTGGGGGATATAGGGAAGAGGTTTTGATTCAAACTCCCAGCGGCTCTCCTGAGCTAGTCTTGCAGCAGCACCAGAGTTAATAAATCCTTTCCTTGGTGGGCACAGTCACAGCTAAGACCTTGAAGAGTTTTCACATCTTGTAGAACCCAGATCCTTCACTCCCAGTAATTCACCGACAAAGTTATTCAAGCAACTTGGGCAGGAGAGTACATAACCTTGACTGCATTATGTGGCAACTGGTCTGCATAACAGACAACAACTTCCAAACAGCTACAGGAGGCCCTAACTTGGTCAATGTGCCCTTTTAAAGAGCTGTGTTGAATGCACTATATTTGAAAACTACCCGTCATTCTGCATTTCCACAGAATGGAATAAACTGTACTGCTGTGAGTTCTTAAAAAGTAGTATAAAGCAAATGACATTTCCCTTATTTGTAAGGGGCTGCTCCTCAACTTGTTAGAGCATTTAAGTGCTAAGGTACATAGGGAAGATAAAAACTTGAACAAGTTGTAGAAAGTGCTTTTAAAGTTCTTAAGAACTTTAAACTTGCATTTTCATCATGCAAATGTACTTTGCAAATGACTACTAAATTACTGTCAAGATGACCCTTCAATTCAAACCCTGAAGATGAGTGGACACAATTAGAGAAAATGCCTTCTGATAATTTGGGATCATACAGCAACTGCAATTTCATAATCTTTAATTTTAGGTGAAGATACCAGCAAAAATTATATGAAGTTGAAATTGCTTCCTAATGCCTTTTTATTTAACCCATCTTAAAACTCAACAAAGATTCCATTCTCTACATACTGGGTAGACATCTACAATAGAAAGTCCGTACTGTTTATTGTTTGTACACAGCAGTAGATGTTTTACACAGAGGCATCTGTAGATTAACTAAATTAATTCCCCTAGGGATATTGAGATGATTCAGTTGCTTATATAGCCACAATTTTTTATTCCTAAGAAAACATTCTAAAATAATGTATTTTAAAATTAATGAACAAAATTAATTCATATGTATCAAGGATTATAGTTGAAGAATATACTACTTATAATGTTTAGCCTGCTTTGATTTCTTGCTGTTTATCTTGGGCATGATTCAAAGTAACAGAAGTTAATGAAAGTTATCTGCAAGGCTCTTAGTTAAAAACAAAACAAAAACAAAAAAACCAACAACAAAAAAAAACCAAAACAAAAAAGATAGTGAACTTACCTAGAAGACACTATTCTTTTGAGTCTTGCAATATTTTTTAAGGAATATATCTTACTACATGCTTCCTTATTCAATTTAAACCTTCCCTAACTTGTAGCAATTAAAAGAAAACCAACCAAATACAGCATAAATATGAATCAGTGGAAAATCCAGAAATGTTTTGTGTTTTACTGTGGACTTTTAAGGAGCTGCTGCAGCATTACCAGCTTACCCTTCTGTTTGGGAGTTATGTTCACTTAGTGGCAACCAATCTCTGTTGAATTGGCTCTCCTATTTTACTGAGAAAAACAATATAAACAGCAGATCAAATGCCCGCTGCTTGCTTCTTTAATATGTCAGCACCTTCTGTCTGAAGGGAATGTTGCGCCAGACAGCATGCTGCATAAATAGTGTAGAAGACAAATTATATTATGACTTGTGTATTATAAACTGACACAGAAGTGCCTTGAAATAACTAAATTATCTCTTTTGTGTAAAACTCAGCCACCACATTGAAAATCAGGTGAAGGAGATGGTATTCACCTGTTTTACTCAATTGTGACAAAAAAGCTCCTGTCTTATGTGTTATTAATCAACTTTGTGTTATTAATTAACTTTGCCTAAATATTTATGTCAACATATTCACAAGCTCAGAAAGGTGATAAATAACACGATATGACTTCCAATGTGCTCGCCCTTTTAAAAGCCATTGCATTTTTATGGGTTTTTTGAAAGGACTGATTATGTCAAGCACAGATAACCAGAACACAATGACATAGTCTTTTTGGTATTTTCCAGATGAATGCTAAAAATGTATTCTGAACAATATTATAATGCAAATTGAGGGAAAAAGCCATTAAGAAATTTATTTCCAAGAATATAGATATTAATATCAAATCAAAGATTAGGGAAAATTAATTCAATATACAGAGGACTGTCAGCAGGAGATAGCTGAGAAAAGGAATTTTACATATTTGATTTTATATATAAACTGCTACAGCTTAAGCAGGTCAGTAAAAATCTAACTCAAGTTTCTTCCCACTGTAAGAGCTAAGTCCACTTTTCTTGCATAGTCCCATATGATCTTTGGTTCCCAGAATTATAGAAAATCTGGATATTGAGTTTACCAGAGCTATGTTTTGAGGTTGGAATTAGCCTTTTTATTCATATAATAAAAAGAAGCAAGTAGTTGATATTCACAATTTAACAAGTAGAGAAATAAGATTCAGTTACTTCTGTTCATACTTTCAGTGTCAGCATGGAGCATCTGGGGAGGTGTTCAGACGGCTACTTCTTCATTAACTTTTTTCTTCTAGTTGTGTTTTATAACATCTTTATCAATTGAATAAGAATACTGTAGGGGAAAATTTGGTCAGCAAAACTTATTAAATTGGCAATGTTTCTGATCATTACCATGTTTTAAGTGCAATCTACCAGCAAAAAAACAATGATTTATATAATGCATTGGGAATCAAGGATTAAATTCATCTTCTTAATTGCACAATTCTTAATCTTTCTGAATAGACAATGAAACTCACATTTGCATGACTAAGTGCAAGATTTGACAACTTTTTCAATTTAGCACACTAAATTACAATTTCATTGAAGTACTCATTCTAGGTTAATTAAAATGCAAGTTGCCAGTAAATGAATTATGTAAATAACATATTGTACAAGTCGTGCAGTAATTACCAATCCTACATTTAGAATCTTATTGATTTTCAATAACTTGCACTAAACCTTAAATGTGCAACATGTAATTAAAGAAAAGATTAAGCATGAAGTGATATGTGAGAGGTTTTGAAAATAAACTGATACAAAATCATTATTTTTCATTCTTCTTTCAATAAACCCTTTGGGAGATGTGAATTTTGATATGGTATATTTTGATCGTAGCTTGGCCAATCCCAGCTTTCAAAAGAGTTAGACAATTTGCTGTAAGAAACATAGAACCCTTGATTTCTTGCTTATACAGTTTTAGAAGAGTTCAGAATGTTAGTTCTCCATATTAATCACATTATTATTATAACTGCACAAGGAATAAGTCTTATTAAATTTACATGCTCTGGAATGAATGTTTTTCTCTTTTGAAGTTGTGTCCTAGGGACTTTCATGTGAGACACTCCAGCTTAAATACAGAAAAGAATCTCTGACTCCCATCTGTTGCATGTTCAAAGGACACTTCCTTGTAAACTTCACCAGAGTTTCCCCATGATGCAAATAATCAAGCCTAGAAATGGGGCATCTCTACTACAATCCCAACTACACTCTGGAAGTCCCACTCCTAGTGCCAGCTGCAGGAACTCACACAGAATGGTCTTTCACCAGCCAGAGACTGAGTTATAATGTAGCTGGAAAGTCTGAGCAAGATTTAATGGGAGAATATTGATCTCAAATTAATTATTAAATTCTGAATGTTATTTAATGATAAAGTTAACTTTGTAGTATCAACTTGCTTCTGAATATTTAAATGTCAGTGTCTCAGAGTCTAATTGCTGTTTTCCCCCAAGAAACTCACATTTTACCAATACTGTAGTTTTCTAAAATGTGGAATCATATGGAAGTGACATTACTGAGATTAGCTGAACTAGGAGTAACAGCACAATTTGTACATCTGCATGCAAAAGTAGGAAATAACCATCCCTTTGTTTAATTATAATTTAACTACTGTATCACTTCATTCAAGACTTCTAAAATGGTTTAATTTTCTTTTTATTGTAACTTCCAGGCATCTGAAAGGTATTGCCATTTAGTGGTTTGCATTCATCAGCCTTCCCAAGGAAACTACCTCAGATCATACTTAGTGGTACAAAAGGCCAAAAGGCTGCTGGACTCCACACACTTCACGTTACACACAAAGAGGTAATTGTCAGCTAGCAGCATGATTTCAGCTGCTGCAGGCAGCAACTGTGCTTGGAAAGTACGAACTAGCCCTGGAAATTTTTTTGGACAGAAGCAGAGAACAGCACTGGGGAGTCCTGACCACCCAGTCACGGCTGCCCTTGACCAACCGCCCAGCGGAGCTTCCTCCCCAGCACCAGCAGCTGCCCAGGAGCCCTGGTGGCAACAGAAATTGGGGCTTGCATCTTCTGCTCCTGTTTTAGCATGGGCAAAGCTTCCAGAGGAATCATTCATCAATAGTCTTTATGCTCTCTAGGGAAACAAGGCAGCATTACACTTTGCTGTTAAGTAGTGCTCTAATAAGCAAGAGAAGAGAATTACTCTACTTTGTCCTCATGTATAGATATAAATATAACCTTCAAAGGTAATACACAGGTGGAATTCAAATGTCAAATATTTCATTTCTTATTGAGAATAGCTTTTAGTCTGAAACGCGCATTTGTGGACCTGCTTTAAAATAAACAACTATTATATCCTCTTTTATAAGTCCTTTGATGCAAGTAGTATCAGCTAAGTTCAGTCACATTTAACGCATTTTTCGCGTGTCCACAGAGGACACAAAAATACTCCTAAATTCATGCCTAGTTTACAGCACAAAAGCTGAATCATCCAGGTAGCTTGTCTGTGACAATAAGTCCCAAAGGGAAGGTCCTAGCTGAAGGCAATTGTCTCTACTTCTCTTCACAATGATAGAGATCCCTTTGGCTAGAAAAGAGCCATACAAAGCTTTGGGCATCCAGATAATCCAAAATCTTGTTTCCCCTCATCCGAGTGGCCAGGTTACAAGAGAGGTCTGTGACCTGTTGGAGGAAATCCTTCTTTGCTCACCTTTCTCCAGACCTTGGTGTTCTCTTTTAAAATGGTCTGTAGATGCTGCAGTCTCATGTGATATGTTCTTTACCATGATATGTCAGACAGCAAGCATCAAGGTCATGTGTAGGTTTCAGCAAGATATGGATAGTCTTTTCTGGGCCAAGGTATGAAAATTGTTCTGTTTTAGAATAAAAAAGAGTATAAACTGTTTAGAGGAGAGTAAAAAAGAAATTGTGAGACAAAGTGGAAAACAAAATTTGATTTGTAGTCCCAAGTGGCCCAAAGGAACTAAAGAAGGTCTATGAAGACTCTTTATATTATTGTGTTATCTGTAAGCTTGAGAAGATGCCAGACATATGAAGTGTTCTGGCAGAACTTGGTGGCAAAACTCTCTGACTTCAGTGCACTAAGTGAATACTTAGAACAACGTAAACAATAACTCCGATGAAGATTCAGATTTAATGACAATATACAAGTGAATAAGTGGTCCATATCCAGAGGATTTTCAAACCTGGACTGCTTTTTTGCATTAAGTGAGAAAAAGTAATTTCAGGCAAAATCTAGGGCCAGTGTTTCAGAAAACACTTAAACAACTTTCTAGGAAGCAAAACTACAGCCTGACTTTCTAACTAAAGCACTAACTAAAAGTAAAGCATTAACTAAAGATTGTAACATGTGCTTCTTCCATAACTGGCTTTCTACCTATCACTCAAGAGACTATTACAAAACAATTTTATTGGGTAAGTTTAGAAATTAACGTCATTTTGTTCTTTGTTCCTTTGTCCTAAAAACAAACAAACAAGCAAAAAAACAAACAAAAAATCAAAACACCCCAGAGGCTATTAAAAATCCCATAAGGGACTCAGATTTCATTGACTTTAAAAGCTACTCACTGCAGCAAGTGATCTGGGATGATCTAGTATAAGGACATTTGAACTAAACGTCAGGCAAAAGCTTGCTAACAATGAAATATGATAGACTGTGGAATCATCTCCCCAGGGAAATACCAAAACTAGACTAGATAAAGTAACAGGAAATACGCTGTTGTGCACAACATTGCAATATAGTATAGCCAAGAAGTGACTCACTTGTTATTTTTTTTTCTCCTAAAATCTGTAATTCTGTGATATTGTTATGGTTACAGGTATCTTTACAGCTCTGTTGATAATATCTGTTAGGTGGCGGAACACTAATGACTACATAGAAAATGGATAAGGAAGTTTTGTCATATTTAAGATCTGAATGGAAGGTTTGTGGCAGAATGGCTACAGATTTTCATACAAATTGATTTCAGGAGCTAAGGAAGTTCTGAATAAACCAGAGCCCATCACCAAGTGCTAAAAGCCTTGTTTAAAAAGGAAAAGGGGCTCCAATGCATGTCAAGGCTCAGTAGAACACTACGCAGAAATAAGAACCATGCACAAATGTTAGAGGTGTCAGAAGAAGATATAATCACTGACCATTTTGGTCTGAGTGCAGCAAAATTCTCTGCTGCTTCTCATGTATTCCTGTGCCTGGACATTCCTGCTAGTCTTCTCTTCTGCTGAGAAAAGAATATTCTATCTTCTTCTAGTGTTCTGCACAACTGAAGCAGTAACATCAACAAAACTATATATAATATAAAAGATGCAAAGAAATTTCTTGCTTTGAAAACTCAGTGAGAGTAAAATGATAAAAGATCATGAAAAGAAACAAACTTACAAAACAGACTAGCTGGAAGTGCCAATTTGCTCTTAACAGAACAGTAATAGGTGTTTCTTTGCAGGAACAAGAAAATTGCACTGGGACTAAAATAGTACCACTTGTTTTAGGCCTGTTGTTAGTGGCTAGAAGGGTAGCTACAAAGAAACACTGGTGACAAAGGCACATTTGTTCTGTTGAGCGTTGCGGCTCTCTGTATGACAATGTGCTTTTCATATTAGTCCGAATAAATAGAAACCTATTTTCTAAGCAAATGGAAATTGGAAATGAGAAAAAGAGAAACAGTATCTGATCTTAATGCCATTGAGTTTTAGGAAAAATTAATTTATCCTTGGTTGTAAATTCTTTTATCGTGAGAATCTTTATCAACTGCAACACTATGTTTGCAGCAATGTCCTGAGGCGGTAGCAGGAGAAATTCATTCAGTGCCACAGCAAATGCTCAGCTTCAGATTGTACAGAGGCAATCAATTCAAAGCACAAACAATAACTTTACACAAATAATAAAAAATGAACCAAAACAAAGTAGCTATTTAATTAAAAGGCAGCCTCCTGAGAGATGAAGGGCCTGGAGAGGAAGGGAGAGCCCCACAGCAAATTTTCATCAGGAAGACTAGTGTGAGGGAAAGCAATTCAAGAGAAAAAAATTGCTTTAAGAGGAAAATGGATTTTTTTTTAATTTTATACAGAATATGACGAATCTAATATTAAAACCTAAGGACCAAATAAAATAAAATTGATGGTAACGACTGATTTGGTAGGTAACTGCAAAGCATCATTCCGCTCCAATTCCTTTTCTTGAAACAGTGATACAGGATCAGTTACCACTGCAATCAACTTTGCCTTCTACCTACTGCAGATGTCCTTTTAAGAAAAGCTTATTAATTTTTACAAATATGGGGCAGGGAGTTGCCATTGCCTTGAACTGGCACAAAAAAAGCCCTAAATTTGCTTTCTCAGCAGGGAGATCAAGAGAAAGGCTACATAATGTCTGTTGCCCCCACGGCAGGGGCACTAGTACTAGATGATCTTTAAGGTGCCTTCCAACCCAAACCATTCTATATGTCTATGGTTCTATAATGAACTAAATAATTATGTCTGGGGGTGATTCCAGCAGATCTGCTATGCTCTGTAGAAAGAAATGTACATGCTTCTGATCCTTACCATCCTCAGTCACAAAGATGTTGTTGCAGCTTATTCACTGCTTATATTGCACATTGGTTGGGCAGCAATCTTTAGGCAGCAAAGCTACTTGATCCAATGTTTTCCACAAGCACTAAATCCATTCTTACTATCTACAAGTAAACAAGGAAGGATAATAAGCCATGGACTTTTCAGGAGAGGCCATTCAGCCAAGGTGATGTGACCATTCTGGCTCAAGGTCCCATTACCATTACAGTCAATTAGATACTCCCACATGCAATAATATTTCATTTTAAATAAGGTCTGGGAGAAAGATACGTATCACTTCAGACAAAATATCCCTGAAGATGGTATCCAACATTAAAAAATCAACACCACAAACTCGGCCTCCCAAAAAAAACTAAACCCCCCAAAAAAACCAAAAAGCTCCCAACAAAATAATAACAAAAAAACCCAAACTCCAAAACAACAGTAAGATATCCAAGAAATTGTCATCTAGGAAAAGAATTTGGCAGAACATTCTCTTTGAACACTCTTCAAATGTCTTTTTGAAAAAAAAAATTGAGCTTTAGTACATCCCATCTTTCTTCATCTTGTGCAGGTTTCAAGAAGCAAACAGTTGTTCACTTATTAAGGTTTGACATACAGTAAAGCTAGGTTCATTTTAACTTGATTGGTAAGCAATGGAGTATTCAAAAGACTGACACATGTTGGGGAAGACTCCAGTACTAGTGATGGTCACTGTAGATCACGTACTCTGAAAAGTGCATGAAAGAAGGAAAAGAATGCAAAACTCATGGGGAAAGGTGATAAGTTCTAAGAAAGCAGGTGATCTGTTGGGGGAAAAAAAATTCAAGCCCACAAGCAGATTCTTGGGCTTACAAGCACTTCGAGTCTGAAGCAGCAGACGTTGCACATGGTCTGTCTTTATTGCCTTTTCCAAGAAAGTGGACTGTGTTTCCACAGTTTAACCTTCCTAATATAGCTGCACATCTGCATTTCAGCAGAACTTTGCTGGCAAAAAATGACATTGCTTGTTTTCCTCAAGGGGCCAGATTCAGTGAAATACCCATTATTTGTCTTGATTCCTGTGCCTTTTTCCAGCAACTTTATGGATAAAAATTATGTATCTTACCAAAACATAACAAAGCAAAAGTTCATTGAAATTGCAAGGTACACATTCCAAGGCTGAGAAATCCCTCATAAAAGGCTGTATACAAGTGACTTCCTTGTGTTTCCTGCAAGCAATAAGGAATGGAAACAGCAGTCTTCAGCCCATTGTATCTCAGCAAAAATGGCATGGAGTTTCACAGGATGCAGAAATGGAACTTCAGTTTTCGTTTCTGCTGAGTTTCAAAGATCTCCTGTAAGTGACTGAGATGTTTAAATTTATTTTATTTCATTTTCGATAGTTTCATGAATCTTTCATGATTATAACTATTAGACAACATAAATGTGAGTTTCACTGCAGCTGTTCTGGCTCACCCCTTAAGTACACAGTTTAAGTTCAAAGGAAACTCTTGGCTACTTAGTCCTTTTGAAAAGGACTGCATTTATTCAGAATGCTCACTTCTGGCCTCTGTTTTTCTAAAAGAAAGCGTTCGTCCACATACATGTGTACCTTCTCATTCTCACCTCAAGACCAATCCTGAAATCCTTTTTCATTTTCATCCTGGCAGGAAATTTTGTCTTCAAAGGAAATAAAGGCAGAGTAAGGATTTCATGAATGGCCACAATTGTCTGTATTCCTTTCACTGAATAACTTTAGTTTCAGGGGTATTTTTGTTCTTTCCCTGGCCTGTCTCTCTTTAATCCAAACATACATTGCTCACTAGTGTGAAGTTCCAGTCTTCTAAAGAACTCCATTTTTAGGACAGTTTAAGATACACATTATTACAGTGTTTGGTAGCCTGGGGCATGGAGTATTCTGCAGAAGAGAAAAAAATATGTGTTTTTTGCTGACAGAACAAAAGTAGAGGACTTGAATTTACAGCAGCTTATGCCTATAGGCAATGTAGGATTGTCTTCAGTCCATTCTTTGGTGTTACAAAGAATCAGTTATTTTTTCCTGTGCTGCAATTGGCTTAGATCTCTCTACAGCACTGTTAACTAATTCTTGGGCTACACTTCAGCAGTTTTACTTCCTGTGAAATAGATGAATAATAGCTGTAATTATGTGGTACTGAGTAATCTGAGAGTAAGTTTCTTCCCTGGCCCACAGTACATGAATCTTAATTTGGATTGTAGTTTTGTAATAGTTTCCTGGCTCATAAGCACGTGAATTGCTTTCAAGTTTTGGAAGCTAATGATCTTGTTTAGAAGCACCAGTCAGTACTTCTGCTGAAGGTGTGGACTATCCTGTTGCTTTTTAGCAACAAGAAGCTTTATACATCTTAATGAGCAATGGTCTTACTACTAGCAGCAATAAAATAAAGCATTCCATTTTTTTTTTTGTCTGGTGTATGTTTTGTTGATCTGGATGCCTTTGGCAATATAGTATCAATCCCATTTTCCTCACACAGAAAGAGGGAAAGACAGTTAATGAGCTGCCAAGTAGAATACTCTGGGTAAAAAAAAAAAATCTAGGAAAAGAACCATGAGACTCATGCTTTCATTATCAAAATTTTCCTCTGGAAGATTTTTTTCCTAGTGTTAATAAGATTTCTGGCAAATTCTAATTACAGACTAAGAGATTAAGTTTAAGCACCATCTAAATTTAAAAAAAATGGGCAGGAAGAAAAGACACATGGATCACATTCTGTTGTCTGTTACGGTATCTGAATTCACACTGCAAGTTTTCCTTAAGAAGAAAAAGAAAATAATCTCAGTGAAACATATTAATATATTCAAACCACATTTTGGGAAATAAAAAGATGATTTGAATCTAACAAATCTAGTACAATGACAATAACCAAAAGCTCTTAAAACCTAGACTTTATTACACTCACCATTTTTGATCTTGCCTGAGAAAACAGCACATCTGTCACTAGACAACAGGAAAATACTGTGCTGAGATGCAGTCCAGCAAGTGAAGACACCATTTTGTTACATTTTACTCTACTCTGACCGCTCTCCAGATTTATGTTCCAATTACCAGAGCTGCAAATGAGAACACAGAAGCATTTTATGACTAATTCATGGAGTGATTGACAAGAGCATAGGAATGGTACAGGCATAGTTACAAGTGACCTCAATATAAACTTTGATACTTGATGTATTATTAGAAGCTGTTCCACCAATATATCTTGATTTTATATAAGGTTAGGAAATTTGGTGCTTTCTAATTACAATGGATTGAGTTTGATGAGTAATCCATTTAACTTTAAGACTTCTCATTCAAAACACAATCTGAACCTAATAACCTCCATTTAGTCCAGAACTTCTGTCCTAACTTTCCCATCCTTAATGTTTTCAGCTGTTTATATTCATTTAAGAGTCATCTGTATGGACTCAGGGACACAGAATCAACTCATTGATCTAGCCCTTTGAATTTGGGACCTACATCATAGCTAAGCTCTTGTGGTACACTGTATCCAGTAAAATTATGAGCTAAGGATGAAACGGAATAAAAGTGATTTGAACACGGAGAAAATGTATCACTTCAGATTAGTACATTTGACATGTAATAACCTGCTCAACTGTCTCAGAATCTTCATCTTTCTGTACTTTTCCATTTCATTTTGCATTTGCTGATCTGGTGACATTGCCCAGTGGTGTATCTGAACAAAGACTGAACAGTACTTACAGACACAATTTTTGAATAACATCTGAGAGCAAAAGATCTGGAGTGAAAATGTTCAATTATTAGTAGAAGAGTCAGGCATGCACTGACATGTTGTCTTGTTATTTCACTGTCTCTCCTTCTTTAGACCCAGATTGGTCTAATTGGTTTTAATTACCAGAACCATTATTCACTTCTCTTGCACCTTAAATTGTAATTACAGACTAAGAAATTAAGTTTAAGCACCATCTATATTTAAAAAAAAAGCAAAAATAAAAGACTCATGGATCTTATTCTGTTGTCTGTTACGGTGTCTGAATTAGCACTGCAAGTTTTCCTTTACCAAGAAAAAGAAAGGAATCTCAGTGAATTATCTTTGTCTAAATTTAAGTGCAAACATATCTGTGTGTATATATATATACATACAAGATAAAAAGAGGAAGAATTTAGGAATATTCATGATTGGATGACTCTGCGAGCAAGGTTAATTTGTTTTTATTAAATGTATTCTGTCAGCTGGCATGTCTGAAGATTTCTAATTTTGATCCTGAATTAGCAGTCAAGTGGCATTATTTGTGGTTTGAAAAGATAGGATCCACTTTTATTTAAATTATTTATAATGCATATTAATCAAGAACTGAGTTTCTGCAGCAAAACACTAGTTTGGGAAATAAAACCAGAAGTTAAATTAGCTCTCTGAGATGTGACTGAATACTTTTTAATTTTTTTTTCTGAATCATGCACTTTACTGTTTCAGATAAATCAAAAACAACTTAATGTCTTCGGCTTCAGTTTGCAGTGTGAAAACCCCCGTCCTGATTTCAGCTGGAGCAGAGTTAATTTTCTTCGTAGTA